>JASANE010018580.1:0-27629 GCA_030248225.1 Trileptium ribeirensis | reverse complement strand
GTGAAAAGTATGCAAAACATCACAGAGGTTGCATTTGATGCGCGACCCACCTCTAATAGCAATGGTTTGAAACGTATGATTGTGATCGGTGAGACGACGCAGTTTAAATGTCATATGCTAGCAAAATACGTGGTATTTGTCATATGACCACACGCAAGAATAAAAGTCGTTAACGAAACGACACCACCATCGAATAACAGATATATACCACTGATTTGCTGGTACATGGCTTCTTAACTGGGGCTCGCAGGACCGCAGTCATATCGTTGCTTACTTGTGGTGAAGTTGACATGGTACATAATAACATGCGTGTTAAGCATGGTTTTATAATTTGTTTCATCGATGTTCTACTATCATGCCTCTCTTTTTCTGAATCAAGTTGTATTTATATATTCTGGTAAAAAATAGTTTTTCATGAATATATGCGCATAAGAGGGTAATGGAGTAATCCCGGTGAGGTTCGGACATGCCTTCGCACCCGGGTGCCCGAACTCTTCCCTTCTCTGTCCGGAGACGCTACAGTCGCCGAATCCATATGTACTTTTTGCCGCGCCGAGTGCCCCCTCTTCCGCAGACCGGCTGGACCCCTCTTGAAAATTGTCGTCCAAAATCCGGAACTTTTGCACCAAATTTAAAGGAGAATTAATAAGTGTTTTTCGTTTGAGTTTAGAACAAAAATTGTGCGGGGCTGGATGAAAGTTGGGGAAAACAAGACCAAAGTGGGAACATTATATACAGCCCTAAATAAGGGAAATGGCGCAGAAATAGATCGCGTCACCCCATAACATATATAATGTACTGATACAAGTGTCTCACTGTTCTTCCAGGGTCTATTATCTGATCTTGATATAATGAGGTGCACGCATGCAATTCTCTCTACCTGTAATACAGCTTCAGTCCAAAATATTTATCTTTATGAAATATGCATGCCGCAAATGCAACGTAAGGACCTTGCCTTACGGATCTATCTATCTATCTCTAGGCGTTTGCCCACGTAGGATCATGCCTCTCCCCCTTGATTCGTCCACGGCATTTTGCCTGATGTCTTGACCGATTCGTCGCAGCCCTCGGTAGGTGACACTGGGGTATATGTAATATTTTGCCGTGTAAGTCCTGCACGGGCGACACGCCGCAATGTGCCGGCTCCACCGTAACCCGCGCCAGCCATGTACATCCGCCTGTTCCTCGCGAAATTTGTCTTGGATACAACGCGAATACTGTTACCACATCTTCGTTTCCCTGGATCGTCGTATACCGTTCCTTGGCAGGATTGGCGTGGTTTTTCATGGTCTTCTCAGACCGGAAAATGTCGCAAAATGGGCATGAGAACATGACGCTCTGATCGTTTCCACCCTGCATTCACCGTTTGTGTATGCCTAGCCTAGCCCTAGTTCTTGCAAACCTTTAAACATCCTGGAAACTTGCATAAGAGTTGATCATCGTTTGACATCACTGAGTTCCAATTCAGCCTTTCTCCATGGTATTGGTTTCCCTGTTGTTTCTCCCACTTTTCCAGGTGGTCGGTCTTTTGTTTTATCCTATTTGCCTAAAAGATTGTCTATCGTGTGCTAGGCGTCCTGCATCAGTCTAGTCAATATTTGCTTCTTTCAACAGTCGCTTTGGTAATATAGCACGGTTTTTCGTTTCCGACCTTTATTCTTCCTGGTGTTCTCCAAACTTTAGTACCATCTTAGTACCGCTACTTTCGGCAGACGATTATTGTCCATCCGTAAAATATTGCAGTTTATTTCTAAGCATCGTCCATCTTCGTCCCTAATTCATTTCTAACATCAAGCATTATTTGTGCTCTCTTTGCATTCGACGAAGGGGGTTTCTTGGCCGTTGTTCCACACCCATCGATAGCATCTGTCCATGAAACTTTGGAGTCGTGTTTTATCTTTCTTAAACCATGTGCGTACCGAACTGTCGAAAAGGAAAGAACTGCCAACGAACGAATCAACGACTCTTGACCTTCATTTCTTTGACATTCTCGACTTCTGAAGCTGGTTTTTGACTCGGGCCCAAGACACGCTGGCCCTTAGAATCCGATTTCTAACGTCTGCTCCCGCCCCGATATCCAAGTACCGAGCATCCTTATTTCACCTCCTTTTGTCGAGCCGAAAACAATCGTTTCTTCCTTATCATCATTAGTCTTCTCTTCAAACGTCGCCATAACCTCCTTTACCGCTTTTACTCCATTCTCCATCTCCGTCCCTTCTCCCACAAGTGTAGTATGGTCTGCAAATAGGCACATAGATATCTCTGCAGATGTCGTTTCGCTGTTGTGCTTCTCCCTTAGGTTCTCACCTGGAAGGCTGTTTCCTGGGACCCATCTGCATTTTATTCGGACCTGTTCTCCAGTTTCGATGGCATTGGTTCGACGTTTGTCTTCAGCCTGACACATAACTGCCTGTTGAAAGATGTTGAACAAGACGGGCGACGTAGGGCAGCCTCCTCGTAAGCCCGTTTCAGGGTACCACCCTTCGCTGTCGCTGCCGAGGCTTTTTACTTGATATTGTGTGGTCTCGTGAAGGTCGGTGATGGCATCCAGGAAGTGACCGTCGAGTCCATATCGTCGTAGTTTTCCACAGACGGCAGCTTCATTTACTCTGGGGTATGATTTCCGCAGGTCGAGTAAGCGCGCGGTAGACACTTGGTCGACGTGGGGGTCCACGGTCTTCAGCTGCTGGTGCCGTTTTATAAGATCTGTAACATCTTTGTTGATCCTTACAGATATCTTGGTTGCATCTGCAGTTGACCGCCCCGGGCGGAAGCCGTTTCGATTGTCGTCCACCAGGTGCATTTGTTCTGCCCACTCACGGAGGCGGCGAGCAAGTACTCTTGCCAGTATGCGGCTGCCCATTGCAAGTAGACGCACGCTCCGATAGTTGTTTGGGTCTTTTTGTTGCCCTTTTTATATAGTGGAATCATTTGTTCCACCTTCAGACAGGTCTCCCAATTGTTTGCTCTCGTTGTAAACAACCGTTGAACTTTAAGAACGACTTCGTGTCGTATTGATTCGCAGGCGCTGTTGATGAAGCCCATTCGAACACCATTCTTCCCTGGAGCGGAGTCTTTCACTCTTTTCATTTGCCTTAAGATCTTCTCCGTACTAGGTGTGCGATTTAGTAGGCGTTGGAAACCTGTGCTGCTGGATCCATACGAATGTCCGGGACATTTTCTACTGCCTTCTTCTCTCTGCGGGGTCTTTTTCGTAACGACGTTCCGACACTTTTTCGAAATGCGTCTTGAAAGCATCTGCGGTGATCGTGTGAGACCGTCCTGCGTTTTGGCCCCGTGTACCCAGCCTGCGCAGGGCTCTGTAAACTTTGCCTTGGTCTCCCTTGATGCTGGCTCTCTCACACTCCTCTATGATTTCAACCCACCATTCACGTTTCCATCTCCTGAGCCTATTCTTCACCCTGCGCCTGGCCACTAGTAGTTCTTCCATCGTTTCTTGACGTTGTTGTAGCGTTTGCGCTTCACGTGCCCTTGTTGCTCGTTGTTCTGTTTGCTCCCTGTATCTGATGACTAAGGTACTAACTGATTTATTCATGCATTTCTCGAAACTGATCTTCCTTTCCGACCGTCCAAGGGTTTGCAATGTCGCTCTTCTTAAAACCACAAACTGTGACAGCAGCATCGGAGAGCGCCTTCGCTATGAGATCCCAGTTGGTCGATTCTTGTGTGGTTTGTCGTTGGTTTTGTGTCCACAGCCTCGCAGATTCTCTTTCAAATCGAATGAGCGTTTCCTCGCTGTTTAGTTTTTCCCAGTTTACCTTTGGGGTTTTTTGTTGTCATTTGTTGGCGGTGGTGTCGGTGTTTGGTCCTGATCAACATTAACTTCAGTTTATGGCCTGACAGAACATTCTCCTCGATCGTTTGCATTGTTTTTACCAGGCAGTGGCGCTGACTTTGTTTCACTAAAAAGCCATCCAGTTCGTACCATCGACCCCATGCTCGGTTGAACCAAGTCCCCCGACTACCATGTTGACAGAAGCTATTTGCATATGCCAAGCCATGAGATTCGCACCATTGTAGAAGATCATCTCCGATGTCATTCGTTGTTGTGTTCATACCGAATCTCCCGCAGACACCCGGTCGTTGATAGCCCAAGCTGATTTGGCAATTATGATCACCTCCGACGATTAACAATGCATTGCTGGGACTGATAGCTAGGTGACAGTCAACCTCATGTCGGTAGTTTTATATCGCTTCTGAGCCATGAATCCATATCGCTTGGTAAACCGCTACATATCACTGGTCGTCGATAACGACTGCCGTTGTTCTTGTTGAGAAATGCATTCTTTCTTTCCCTGCAATCCACACCTCTAGCATGAAGAATCACTCCTGTCCGTAGCAGTGTATAATAGCCATTCTGTTGTCCTCCATGTTCGTCTCCCAGCCATATTACGCCATTACTTTCTGCTAGTAATTCCGTTATAAGGACGATTTCCCACCGTTGGTGTTCAACCACTTTACACACTCGCCGCAGTCTGGTGCGGTTGTTTTCCCTCATGGATATACCCTGTAGGTTCCAAGTGACTACTTTTGTTTCCTGCCTATTGCGTTCTTTTGGTCCATTGATATTTGGGTTGGCCTGTTGATTGATCTTGGATTTCCGTAACGTCTTGCCTTCCATCCGCTTTGATTTCTTCCTTTGTCGACGTCACTCCTTCATTTCCGAGTCAGCTCCGCCTCTTCTCTGCTTTCCTCTTCTTACTGTCCCAGGGTTTGGGTGGATTGTTCGTAGACGAATTCGCACCAGACACACCATGCGTCTGGCGGTTAGGCTAAAAAAGCCGTTTTCGGACCGAGGGGGGTCCTTGCCAAACAGATTTTTAGGAGAGTTCGAGATTGGCTGGTTCCCGCTCCGTTAGATCCCATGAGGTTGACGTCAACGAAATCTCCAGATTTGTCTTCGCTTCCTTTTTCGAGACCCCTGATGGATTGTTTGCCGCACAACCGAAGTGTGCGTTCCCGCTTGCGCCCACGTGTACGCCGTCCATCGTCGCATAAGCATGCCTTACGGACCAAAAGTTACACGCGCCTTAGTCGTCGTCTATGTCCTAAACGACAGTTTTTCCAAATCATAAACAGTTTTTTAAAAGCATAAATTTGTCTATTTAATGTTCAATATTATCAACAGCGTCGATTTTCTATGTATTTTAGTTGTAGCCACCATGTCCTCAAGTATTGATTATATTGCTAGTAGCACATTAAGCATTACTCATACATTCCTGGTGGTACTAGTAATATGTAGCACTGTTGTACTTCCATTGACAGCCAAAAAGCACTACAACTTTGCTGAACGAATGAAAATTGAGAAGTGTAAAAAAGAACGCGAGGCAGAAGGAAAGCGGCTCGACAGCTTTTATTTGATTAAACGAGGACCAGTTCAAGACTGCTTTCAAGGTGAGCATAAATGCTTGGGGCACCTGTTTTTATTTTTGCCCAGTTTGCATCAGATTTAGATATATTATGATACTAGCCACTTAGCCATTAGCCATAGACATCTATTATACTAGCCACTAGTTACCAGCAATAGCTTTAATATGCTGTAATCTGTACAATCGTGTCTGTAATCTTGACTAATTGAAAAAGCTAGATAGTACCGAGTTTTCATATTTAGCAGACAAGTAACCTGAAAATTTCAGATACACTGTCATGGGTATAGCGCTTTGAGACCAGGGTACACTACGACTGGCTTTCTTGTTTTGACGTTGATATATACATACATATACAATATATTGTGCAGTTATGTGCAGTGCAGCTATGTGCTAGATACTAGTTGTGTTTGTTTTTTTAGTAGTTGTCACCCGCAGTTGGTACTGGACAGTAGAACCCCGTTTGGGTAAGAGAAAACACATTGCCCAGCACAAGCGTCATGAAAGCAATGCCTGAGTGAGAGTTGCAGCCTAACAAACCAAGCGGATATCGGTAGGCTCCCGAAGGGCGGAGCGAAACGCGGACCAGATGGATGTGTATTTTAGCTACAGCCAACCGTTGCACAAACTAGTGTCTAGGTCACAATAGCGCCGGTTGCCTCCGTTATCCAGTATTATATACAAGTAAACACCACAACTCGAACACTGGTTTACAGCTTTTGGTCGTTTTGCACTAACGTCTCTGTGCTAGTTACCGCAGACTATTTCATGCCGATACCGTTTTGGAAGTATCTAAACGATGCTAACATTTTATATAAATGATTGAGTGAACAGCTGGATTCGAGACGAATTCAATTCAAAGCATTAAATGAAAATTTTATGTCTGATCTGGGAAGAACAATTTTGTCACTGGATTTTGTACAAAGATTAGACTAATTTGATACGCTAATTAGATAAGCTAATTTTGATACATAGCCAGGACACTAAGCAGGTCCGTGGCCAGAGCCACTTATTTGGTGGTCCTGCAGAAATTTATTCGGGTTTTAACTTGGTTATAAAAATAGGAAATTTAATGTCGCAGTTCTTCACCATCGTAACAGGGGCACAAGCTAGAGAAGGGAAACTAAGCTGTCACTTGCCCCAACCCTCCCTGTAGCTACGGGCCTCATAACCTGGCCCAACACGAAAATATTTTTTAGTAAATGATCAAGCCAATCTATGAAACTAATCTATAAATCTAGTATCACATGATTTCCTAACGTTAACAGATAAAATCCGGAATTCAATCGTATACAGGTTTCAACTGCAACACTGATTCGTTGCTTTCCACCGCAACGTCTTTACCGCAAATGACTAAATATGACATCATTCCCACCAAACTATAGAACACAACTAAGTTGAAACCATCATTTTTCCGCTGCAACACATGACACCAGTAATATGAAGCAAAGTACAGGTTTACAACGCAAAAGAATGGCGCCGACGATTTGTTCTTCTATAACAAATCTAAAATTCTCATTATTTGCCACAAAGCATTTTCATCTGCAAAATTGTGTGACGCATTCAATTACGCTTTATGCTACGTTATGCTTCGTCTTCAATAAATTCGTATCTGGAGATTCTTTTCCATGCCCTTGAAAGGTATGTTCCATGCTAGTGTAATGAACGATGTCAGTGATGTATGTAGCAGACTGTGAAGCGTTATGAAATATGCAGTTCTAATATTTTAGGCACAGATGACGCTCGATTGGTCAACTTTACAGTTCTCAATTCCAGTCCTGGGAGCTCGACGTTGAGGAAAAACATTTTACAGTTTCCAGGCTGTTTTGATCTTGACGTATGTTGGTGCTTACAGTTGCTAAAAATGACAAGCTTCGTTGCACAGTTTTGTGGAATGCTTTGTGTTTCGGCAAGCTTTTATCAGTGGGGTTGTTTTTAATCAAGTCAGATCGCGGTGTCAAAACCGATGTACGCTCATAAATAATTATTTTACCTAATGTACTCGGAAAGGAAAACGATAAAAGAACACGTTGGTGATGTCAATGGTCACCTATTCACTATTTAACATAATAATTTACTGACCGTGTTCACTAAAACCGATCCTAATCGATCCTAATTTGATGAACGCCAACAAATATTTAAAATAAGAAAATTGTACACGTCCACAAATCACATTTGTACGTGGTGGGACCGTGTCGTCAGTAGCTCAGCTGCAAATGATGCAGAAATGTAATGCGAATTTTTTTTGCCCATTCAGTTCTTGATTTTGGTGAAATCACAGCGATGATGAACGCACTTAAACTTTGCTTACGAATTAAAACAAGGTTTGCAACAACCTTAGTAAAAATTATTCATGATTTTCACCGTCGTCGACTACTGTTTTAAACGTCTATACCAGTTATCCCTACACAAAGTTGGGGCGACACCAATTGCACTCTGTGCATAATAATATTTGACAAATTTTGCCATCTTGAGCGTCTTAGATTCCTATTGGATGTCAGTTTATACGCTACTATAAATCTACGCCAAATCAACCAGCCCGTTACTGACATTTTCCGATGGTAACGAGAACGACCCACAAGTCTTTGGCTCGGTCAAAGGTCGCTGGACAGACCACCGTGGGATGTTTATACTAAATAAACAGTCAGGTGCCCACACAAAACAATGTCACAGCGGATGGTCATGTGTATAATAAATTTAAAAGTGAAACAAAATATTTGCAGTTCTTGTCAGTGTTTCGTTTTAATACTGCTCACTTTACCTTTTGGGCCAGGTCCGGGCCGGTGCGGGGTTTTACCTTGCGCCGGGTCCGGGGCCGGCTTTTACCGCGTGGGGCCGGAACCTGGTACAGGGCCGGGGCCGGATTTTACCCCTACCCATGAATTACACGTCAAACTGGATTATTGTTTCAATAATGAGACAGCACCAATTGGGCGCACCGTAATGTTAGCTAAAATTGTGATTAAACTGTTTTTGTTGTAGAAAATTTTGTTGTAAGAGATTAATTTTACAGAATACATTTAAAGCCAAACGCAACAGATGCTTCACATACTTTATTGAGTTGCATGTTACTCACAATCCATAGTGTCAGAATTTACGGCACACAGGTACATCTAGAAACACAAGGCACACCTTTGTGATTTTGCGTAAAGGTGTCCGGTGCAACTCAGTTTATTTCAACCCGATAGGCGTTTAACAATATTTTGATCTTATATCGCGTCGATCGGTTGATAAAAATCGCGATGAACCACGATGCATCAATAAATTGACAATGAAAAATCTGAGAAAAAGTATTATTTGTCTATTCATAATTCAATGGCAGCGGTTGACCAGGAAACGTCCTGTATTATTTAATTGGAGTATCATTTTTAAAAATTCGCGAGCTAATAAATATCGCTGATCTATCTTTTTCATTTACAACCAACTTTTGTAGCCTAGCTTTCAAATGTTCTGAAAGTAATATTCCTATCCAAAGCCAAGCGGTAATGTGCAGTTGCAGGTCATATGTACACGTTTCTTATGTAAATCCACATCAGTAGCTACGGGGTGGGACAGGTGGGAGTATGTCGGACTAAGCACTCCACTGCCATGTACATTCATTTTGCTATACAACGAAATTCTAGCCTCCCTTCAAATTCCTCCAGCCTGGCTCAGTTTAACCGCTCCTTCTACGGGCCTGTATGTAAGAGTACATGTAAGTTTCACTTCTATGGAAGAATATAGCAATTTGCAATTATATATCGCAAAACATCTCATTGAAGGCAGCAATTGAAATATCTTCATCGTTGAAATGGAAAGCCGGCGATCCAAATATCCTTGTTCATCTCAAATGGGAACTACTCAATTACGTGGACGTTTTTAAAGGCCTTGATTGCAAAAACGAAGATCGAAACGGATGCGGCGGTAGAGGCAATAACTGGTACGTCCTCAATTGGTGTTACAAATAAATGTTGTTTGAATTACAACGCTATCTCGGCACACTGACATTATTTCGCTCACAAACTAGACATTTTCAGTCTGGATTTTATCGGTATAGTGATCCCTCAGAATAGACACACAGGCAAAAAAATAGAATTTTCTAAGATTCTACAAAACAAATTGAAACTTTGTATCCTCGGTTTTAACCAAAAACATTTGAACTAAATATTGTGAATGATTGTTGTGACCCTTATAGATCTTTGATTTGTAAGAAAGTGACATGGCATTCATTTAAAAATACCTCTGATCCATGTTTTGGGCCACGCTTGGGCTAAGGTTTGGTATGTATTTCAAAAAGCTCCCGAAGATCATGTAAACTGAAAGGTCAAAATAAAAACTTAATGTAACGAAAACCAAAAACGAAAAGTTTAGAGTAAAATGTTCACATCCGTCGTTAATAATTTTGAGTCAAAATTTGTGTCGATTTGTGTGTTTTTGTATGTGAATTGTGACAAGCTGTTTAAAACATTTGACGACGGAAAATCAGTTTGTATTTGCAATTACAACTATGTACAGAAACTATAATAAAACTTTTGCTTTCACGGCCAAAATTGTACATAGATAAAAGTTTATTCCTAATTGTTAATTATACTTAAAATCTGAAATCTTTGAAAATTATTCTCAAATCTGCGGACTACACATGCAATTTGTCCTTAAGATGAAAAATGTACAATTAGTATATGTCGAAAGATACCGTGGTGTTTATTTAGTGTTTTTCTCAGTTTTATTCAGTTTTCAGTTGCTTTAGCTTGACAAACCGTGTGCAAAACTATATATGTAAAACGTTCAGCAAATTTCAGCTAATTTCGCGTGATATTCGTATAGGTCGCAGGTGTTAATCCACGTAGTGGATTATCCCTAATGCTCGAATGCCTTAAGGCGTGTTCACACGCTCAAACTTTTTGCTCAAAATTTGATGGTGATTTTTAAATAAAAATTGCAATATTTTAAAATTTGAGATTAAAATTCGAGCTCAAACTTTTTCAGGCAATACATCTCGTCCATGATTGGCTACAGGAATATTAATGAAAAGTTTGAACAGCGTTCACACGTTTAAACTTGATAAAAATGCAAAAACATGCTTTCAAATTTTGATCAAAATTTGATCAAAATTTGAGCTCAAATTTTGATCAAAATTTGAGCAAAAAGTTTGAGCAGTGTGAACACGCCTTTAGGCAATCTTTAATCTCTCCGTGAGCAATCTACCACTCCTGCACTACCCCAAAGTTCAGCCCAATCCTACCACCCCGACGGCAATATCTACCCCCTGAGCCCACATGGGCCATGAACACTTATTGTATAGGTTTTTAACACAGGTGGCGTTCCCACTTTTCGAATAATTTTCATGCCAGACGTTAAATTGTCATAGAGATCAAAAGCGAACTTGATATGGTTACCTGCACAACACTGTCATTTATCAGTCCTGAACTAAAATCAGTATTAAGTGTTGCTGCATTCCAGGTAATATATATTTTCAACAATATTGTCATATTACTATTGCAAATAGGTATATATATAATTGGAAAAGTTGGTTTAGAGTTTCAACAAATTTTCTGGGACGCATACCAGGCAACATGCTCGGAATTTTTTGGATCGCTATTCACAAGTAACAAACCGCCGGTTGCGGACATAGTCTGTCATCCCCCCCCCCCCCTAAACTACCTCAAATTTTTCTCAATTTTATCAAATTTAGTCATTGATTTTATCAAAATTTAAACTTTTTTCATTTTTATCATTAACTTAACCTCAAACTTTTCATGTATATTCCTTACCAATCATGACGAATTATTCCTAAAAATTTACTCAATTTAATCTCAAATTTTAAAATATCAATTTTTATTTAAAAACATACTAAATTTAGCAAAAGTTTACTTAATATCTAACCCCCCCCCCCCCCCCCCCCCACCCCCCCCCCAACCCCCCCCCCCCCCCCCCCCCCCCCCCCTCTCCCCCCCCTCCCCCCCCCCCCCCCCCCCCCCTCCTTTCCCTTCTCTTCCTCTACATATCTAACTCCCCCCCCCCCCCCCCCCCCCCCCCCCCCCTCCTCCTTACCATAAAATCCAGACTAAAATTCTATTTTGAGCGAAATAATGTCATTCCGAATACGTTTAATTCAAACAACATTTATTTTAACACCAATTGAGACGTACCATATTCCTCTACCCCCATCCTTCATCTTCTTTTTCAATCAAGCCTTTAAAAACGTCCACGTAATTATATCCCATTTAGATGAACAAGTATTTACCCCTCCATTTCAACGATGAAGATATTTCAATTCTCCTTCAGATGTTTTCGATATATAATTCAAATTCTATATTCTTCCATAAATGAAACTTACATGTACTCTTACATACAGGCCCGTAGAAGGAGCGGTTAAACTGAGCCAGGCTGGAGGAATTTGAAGGGAGGCTAGAATTTCGTTGTATAGAAAATGAATGTACATGGCAGTGGAGTGCTTAGTCCGACATACTCCCACCTGTCCCACCCCGTAGCTACTGATGTGGATTTACATAAGAAACGTGTACATATGACCTGCAACTGCACATTACCGCTTGGCTTTGGATAGGAATATTACTTTCAGAACATTTGAAAGCTAGGCTACAAAGTTGGTTGTAAATGAAAAAGATAGATCAGCGATATTTATTAGCTCGCGAATTTTTAAAAATGATACTCCAATTAAATAATACAGGACGTTTCCTGGTCAACCGCTGCCATTGAATTATGAATAGACAAATAATACTTTTTCTCAGATTTTTCATTGTCAATTTATTGATGCATCGTGGTTCATCGCGATTTTTATCAACCGATCGACGCGATATAAGATCAAAATATTGTTAAACGCCTATCGGGTTGAAATAAACTGAGTTGCACCGGACACCTTTACGCAAAATCACAAAGGTGTGCCTTGTGTTTCTAGATGTACCTGTGTGCCTAAATTTGACACTATGGATTGTGAGTAACATGCAACTCAATAAAGTATGTGAAGCATCTGTTGCGTTTGGCTTTAAATGTATTCTGTAAAATTAATCTCTTACAACAAAATTTTCCTACAACAAAAACAGTTTAATCACAATTTTAGCTAACATTACGGTGCGCCCAATTGGTGCTGTCTCATTATTGAAACAATAATCCAGTTTGACGTGTAATTCATGGGTAGGGGTAAAATCCGGGCCCCGGCCTGGACCAGGTTCCGGCCCCACGCGGTAAAACCGGCCCCGGACCCGGCGCAAGGTAAAACCCCGCACCCGCCCGGACCTGGCCCAAAAGGTAAAGTGAGCAGTATTAAAACGAAACACTGACAAGAACTGCAAATATTTTGTTTCACTTTTTAAATTTATTATACACATGACCATCCGCTTACATTGTTTTGTGTGGGCACCTGACTGTTTATTTAGAATAAACATCCCACGGTGGTCTGTCCAGCGACCTTTGACCGAGCCAAAGACTTGTGGGTCGTCTCGTTACCATCGGAAAATGTCAGTAACGGGCTGGTTGATTTGGCGTAGATTTATAGTAGCGTATAAACTGACATCCAATAGGAATCTAAGACGCTCAAGATGGAAAATTTGTCAAATATTATTATGCACAGAGTGCAATTGGTGTTGCCCCAACTTTGTGTAGGGATAACTGGTATAGACGTTTAAAACAGTAGTCGACGACGGTGAAAATCATGAATAATTTTTACTAAGGTTGTTGCAAACCTTGTTTTAATTCGTAAGCAAAGTTTAAGTGCGTTCATCATCGCTGTGATTTCACCAAAATCAAGAACTGAATGGGCAAAAAAAATTCGCATTACATTTCTGCATCATTTGCAGCTGAGCTACTGACTACACGGTCCCACCACGTACAAATGTGATTTGTGGACGTGTAAATTTTCTTATTTTAAATATTTGTTGCGTTCCATCAAATTAGGATCGATTAGGATCGGTTTTAGTGAACACGGTCAGTAAATTATTATGTTAAATAGTGAATAGGTGACCATTGAATACCAACGTGTCTTTTATTGTTTTCCTTTTCCGAGTACATTAGGTAAAATAATTATTTATTAGCGTACATCGGTTTTGACACCGCGATCTGACTTGATTAAAAACAACCCCACTGATAAAAGCTTGCCGAAACACAAAGCATTCCACAAAACTGTGCAACGAAGCTTGTCATTTTTAGCAACTCGTAAGCACCAACATACGTCAAGATCAAAACAGCCTGGAAACTGTAAAATGTTTTTCTTAATATTGAGCTCCCAGGACTGAAATTGAGACTGTAAAGTTGACCAATCGACGTCATCTTGCCTAAAATATTAGAACTGCATATTTCATAACGCTTCACAGTCTGCTACATACATCACTGACATCGTTCATTACACTAGCATGAAGTCATACCTTTCAAGGGCATGGAAAAGAATCTCCAGATACGAATTTATTGAAGACGAAGCATAACGTAACATAAAGCATAATTGAATACGTCACACAACTTTACAGACCAAAAATCTTTGTGGTAAAATAATTAGAATTTTAGATTTGTTATAGAAGAACAAATCATCAGCGCCATTCTTTTGCGTTGTAAACTTGTACTTTGCTTCATATTACTGGCATGTGTCAGCGGAAAAATGATGGTTTCAACTTAGTTGTGTTCTATAGTTTGGTGGGAATGATGTAATATTTAGTCATTTACGGTAAAGACGTTGCGGTGGAAAGCAACGAATCAGTGTTGCAGTTGAAACCTGTATACGATTGAATTCCGGATTTTATCGTTAATGCTTAGGAAATCATGTGATACTAGATTTATAGATTAGTTTAATAGATTGGCTTGATCATTTACTAAAAAATATTTTCGTGTTGGGCAGGTTATGAGGCCCGACTCACGGGAGGTAGGGCAAGTGACAGCTTAGTTTCCCTTCTCCTAGCTTGTGCCCCTGTTACGATGGTGAAGCTGAGACATTAAATTTCTTATTTTTATAACAAAGTTAAAACCCAAATAAATTTCTGCAGGACCACCAAATAAGTGGCTCTGGCTAGAGCCGCTCATGTCCTGGCTATGTATTCAAATAGCTTATCTAACTAGCGTATTAAATAATTCTAATCTTTGTACAAAATCCAGTGACAAAATTGTTCTTCCCAGATCAGACATAAAATTTTCATTTAATGCTTTGAATTGATTAGTCTCGAATCCAGCTGTCACTCAATCATTTATATAAAATGTTAGCATCGTTTAGATACTACCAAAACAGTATAGCATAAAATAGTCTGCGGTAACTAGCACAGAGACGTTAGTGCAAAACGACCAAAAGCTGTAACCAGTGTTCGAGTTGTGGTGTTTACTTGTATAATACTGGATAACGGAGGCAACCGGCGCATTGTGACCTAGACACTAGTTTGTGCAACGGTTGGCTGTAGCTAAAATAACATCCATCTGGTCCGCGTTCGCTCCGCCCTTCGGGAGCCTACCGATATCCGCTTGGTTTGTTAGGCTGCAACTCTCACTCAGGCATTGCTTTCATGACGCTTGTGCTGGGCAATGTGTTTTCTCTTACCCAAACGGGGTTCTACTGTCCACAACCAACTGCGGGTGACAACTACTAAAAAAACAAACACAACTAGTATCTAGCACATAGCTGCACTGCACATAACTGCACAATATATTGTATATGTATGTATATCAACGTCAAAACAAGAAAGCCAGTCGTAGTGTACCCTGGTCTCAAAGCGCTATACCCATGACAGTGTATCTGAAATTTTCAGGTTACTTGTCTGCTAAATAGAAAACTCGGTACTATTTAGCTTTTTCAATTAAGTCAAGATTACAGACACGATTGTACAGATTACAGCATATTAAAGCTATTGCTGGTAACTAGTGGCTAGTAAAATAGATGTCTATGGCTAATGGCTAAGTGGCTAGTATCATAATATATCTAATCTCATGCAAACTGGGCAAAAATAAAAACAGGTGCCCCAAGCATTTATGCTCACCTTGAAAGCAGTCTTGAACTGGTCCTCGTTTAATCAAATAAAAGCTGTCGAGCCGCTTTCCTTCTGCCTCGCGTTCTTTTTTACACTTCTCAATTTTCATTCGTTCAGCAAAGTTGTAGTGCTTTTTGGCTGTCAATAAGTACAACTGTGCTACATATTACTAGTACCACCAGTAATGTATGAGTAATGCTTATTGTGCTACTAGCAATATAATCAATACTTGAGGACATGGTGGCTACAACTAAAATACATAGAAAATCGACGCTGTTGATAATATTGAACATTAAATAACAAATTTATGCTTTTAAAAAACTGTTTATGATTTGGAAAACTGTCGTTTAGGACATAGACGACGACTAAGGCGCGTGTAACTTTTGGTCCGTAAGGCATGCTTATGCGACGATGGACGGCGTAACGTGGGCGCAAGCGGGAACGCACACTTCGGTTTGCGGAAACAATCCATCAGGGGTCTCTAAAAAGGAAGCGAACAAATCTGGAGATTCGTTACGTCACCTCATGGGATCTAACGGAGCGGGAACCAGCCAATCTCGAACTCTCCTAAAAATTGTTTGGCAAGGCCCCCCTCGGTCCGAAAACGGCTTAGCCTAACCGCCAGACGCATGGTGTGTCTGATAGATTCGTCTACGAAAAATCCACCCAAACCCTGGGACAGTAAGAAGAGGAAAGCAGAGAGAGGCGGAGGACTTGAAGGAGTGACGTCGACAAAGGAAGAAATCAAAGCGGATGGAAGGCAAGACGTTACGGAAATCCAAGATCAATCAACAGGCCAACCCAAATATCAATGGACCAAAAGAACGCAATAGGCAGGAAACAAAAGTAGTCACTTGGAACCTACAGGGTATATCCATGAGGGAAAACAACCGCACCAGACTGCGGCGAGTGTAAAGTGGTTAACACCAACGGTGGGAAATCGTCCTTATAACGGAATTACTAGCAGAAAGTAATGGCGTAATATGGCTGGGAGACGAACATGGAGGACAACAGAATGGCTATTATACACTGCTACGGACAGGAGTGATTCTTCATGCTAGAGGTGTGGATTGCAGGGAAAGAAGGAATGCATTTCTCAACAAGAACAACGGCAGTCGTTATCAGACTAGTATATGTAGCGGTTTACCAAGCGATATGGATTCATGGCTCAGAAGCGATATAAAACAACGACATGAGGTTGATGTCACCTAGCTATCAGTCCCAGCAATGCATTGTTAATCGTCGGAGGTGATCATAATTGCCAAATCAGCTTGGGCTATCAACGACCGGATTCTGCGGGAGATTTGGTATAACACAACAACGAATGACATCGGAGATGATCTTCTACAATGGTGCGAATCTCATGGCTTGGCATATGAAAATAGCTTCTGTCAACATGGTAGTGGGGAACTTGTTCACCGACATGGGGTGATGGTACAACTGGAGGCTTTTTAGTGAAACAAAGTCAGCGCCACTGCCTGGTAAAAACAATGCAAACGATCGAGGAGAATGTTCTGTCAGGCCATAAACTGAAGTTAATGTTATCAGGACCAAACACCGACACCACCGCCAACAAATGACAACAAAAAACCCCAAAGGTAAACTGGGAAAAACTAAACAGCGAGGAAACGCTCATTCGATTTGAAAGAGAATCTGCGAGGCTGTGGACACAAAACCAACGACAAACCACACAAGAATCGACCAACTGGGATCTCATAGCGAAGGCGCTCTCCGATGCTGCTGTCACAGTTTGTGGTTTTAAGAAGAGCGACATTGCAAACCCTTGGACGGTCGGAAAGGAAGATCAGTTTCGAGAAATGCATGAATAAATCAGTTAGTACCTTAGTCATCAGATACAGGGAGCAAACAGAACAACGAGCAACAAGGGCACGTGAAGCGCAAACGCTACAACAACGTCAAGAAACGATGGAAGAACTACTAGTGGCCAGGCGCAGGGTGAAGAATAGGCTCAGGAGATGGAAACGTGAATGGTGGGTTGAAATCATAGAGGAGTGTGAGAGAGCCAGCATCAAGGGAGACCAAGGCAAAGTTTACAGAGCCCTGCGCAGGCTGGGTACACGGGGCCAAAACGCAGGACGGTCTCACACGATCACCGCAGATGCTTTCAAGACGCATTTCGAAAAAGTGTCGGAACGTCGTTACGAAAAAGACCCCGCAGAGATAGAGAAGGCAGTAGAAAATGTCCCGGACATTCGTATGGATCCAGCAGCACAGGTTTCCAACGCCTACTTAAATCGCACACCTAGTACGGAGAAGATCTTAAGGCAAATGAAAAGAGTGAAAGACTCCGCTCCAGGGAAGAATGGTGTTCGAATGGGCTTCATCAACAGCGCCTGCGAATCAATACGACACGAAGTCGTTCTTAAAGTTCAACGGTTGTTTACAACGAGAGCAAACAATTGGGAGACCTGTCTGAAGGTGGAACAAATGATTCCACTATATAAAAAGGGCAACAAAAAGACCCAAACAACTATCGGAGCGTGCGTCTACTTGCAATGGGCAGCCGCATACTGGCAAGAGTACTTGCTCGCCGCCTCCGTGAGTGGGCAGAACAAATGCACCTGGTGGACGACAATCGAAACGGCTTCCGCCCGGGGCGGTCAACTGCAGATGCAACCAAGATATCTGTAAGGATCAACAAAGATGTTACAGATCTTATAAAACGGCACCAGCAGCTGAAGACCGTGGACCCCCACGTCAACCAAGTGTCTACCGCGCGCTTACTCGACCTGCGGAAATCATACCCCAGAGTAAATGAAGCTGCCGTCTGTGGAAAACTACGACGATATGGACTCGACGGTCACTTCCTGGATGCCATCACCGACCTTCACGAGACCACACAATATCAAGTAAAAAGCCTCGGCAGCGACAGCGAAGGGTGGTACCCTGAAACGGGCTTACGAGGAGGCTGCCCTACGTCGCCCGTCTTGTTCAACATCTTTCAACAGGCAGTTATGTGTCAGGCTGAAGACAAACGTCGAACCAATGCCATCGAAACTGGAGAACAGGTCCGAATAAAATGCAGATGGGTCCCAGGAAACAGCCTTCCAGGTGAGAACCTAAGGGAGAAGCACAACAGCGAAACGACATCTGCAGAGATATCTATGTGCCTATTTGCAGACCATACTACACTTGTGGGAGAAGGGACGGAGATGGAGAATGGAGTAAAAGCGGTAAAGGAGGTTATGGCGACGTTTGAAGAGAAGACTAATGATGATAAGGAAGAAACGATTGTTTTCGGCTCGACAAAAGGAGGTGAAATAAGGATGCTCGGTACTTGGATATCGGCGGGAGCAGACGTTCGAAATCGGATTCTAAGGGCCAGCGTGTCTTGGGCCCGAGTCAAAAACCAGCTTCAGAAGTCGAGAATGTCAAAGAAATGAAGGTCAAGAGTCGTTGATGCGTGCGTTGGCAGTGCTTTCCTTTTCGACTGTGCGGTACGCACATGGTTCAAGAAAGATATAAAACGACTCCAAAGTTTCATGGACAGATGCTATCGATGGGTGTGGAACAACGGCCAAGAAACCCCCTTCGTCGAATGCAAAGAGAGCACAAAAAATGCATGATGTTAGAAATGAATTAGGGACGAAGATGGACGATGCTTAGAAATAAACTGCCATATTTTACGGATGGACAATAATCGTCTGCCGAAAGTAGCGGTACTAAGATGGTACTAAAGTTTGGAGAACACCAGGAAGAATAAAGGTCGGAAACGAAAAACCGTGCTATATTACAAACGACTGTTGAAAGAAGCAAATATTGTCTAGACTGATGCAGGACGCCTAGCACACGATAGACAATCATTTAGGCAAATGATAAAACAGAAGACCGACCACCTGGAAAAGTGGGAGAAACAACAGGGAAACCAATACCATGGAGAAAGGCTGAATCGGAACTCAGTGATGTCAAACGATGATCAACTCTTATGCAAGTTTCCAGGATGTTTAAAGGTTTGCAAGACTAGGGCTAGCCTAGGCATACACAAACGGTGAATGCAGGGTGGAAACGATCAGAGCGTCATGTTCTCATGCCCATTTTGCGACATTTTCCGGTCTGAGAAGACCATGAAAAACCACGCCAATCCTGCCAAGGAACGGTATGCGACGATCCAGGGAAACGAAGATGTGGTAACAGTATTCGCGTTGTATCCAAGACAAATTTCGCGAGGAACAGGCGGATGTACATGGCTGGCGCGGGTTACGGTGGAGCCAGGGGCACGGTGCGGCATGTCGCCCGTGCCAGGACTTACACGGCAAAATATTACATATACCCCCAGTGTCACCTACCGAGGGCTGCGACGAATCGGTCAAGACATCAGGCAAAATGCCGTGGACGAATCGAGGGGGAGAGGCATGATCCTACGTGGGCGAACGCCTAGAGATAGATAGATAGATCCGTAAGGCAAGGTCCTTACGTTGCATTTGCGGCATGCATATTTCATAAAGATAAATATTTTGGACTGAAGCTGTATTACGGTAGAGAGAATTGCATGCGTGCACCTCATTATATCAAGATCAGATAATAGACCCCGGAAGAACAGTGAGACACTTGTATCAGTACATTATATATGTTATGGGGTGACGCGATCTATTTCTGCGCCATTTCCCTTATTTTAGGGCTGTATATAATGTTCCCACTTTGGTCTTGTTTTCCCCAACTTTCATCCAGCCCCGCACAATTTTTGTTCTAAACTCAAACGAAAAACACTTATTAATTCTCCTTTAAATTTGGTGCAAAAGTTAGGGATATAGAACGACAATTTTAGAGAGGGTCCAGCCGGTCTGCGGAAGAGGGGGCGCTCGGCGCGGCAAAAAGTACATATGGATTCGGCGACTGTAGCGTCTCCGGACAGAGAAGGGGAGGTTCGGGCGCCCGGGTGCGAAGGCATGTCCGAACCTCACCGGGATTACTCCATTACCCTCTTATGCGCATATATTCATGAAAAACTATTTTTTTACCAGAATATATAAATAAACTTGATTCAGAAAAAGAGAGGCATGATAGTAGAACATCGATGAAACAAATTATAAAACCATGCTTAACACGCATGTTATTATGTACCATGTCAACTTCACCACAAGTAAGCAACGATATGACTGCCATCCGGCTACCCACAGTTAAGAAGCCATGTACCAGCAAATCAGTGGTATATATCTGTTATTCGATGGTGGTGTCGTTTCGTTAACGACTTTTATTCTTGCGTGTGGTCATATGACAAATACCACGTATTTTGCTAGCATATGACATTTAAACTGCGTCGTCTCACCGATCACAATCATACGTTTCAAACCATTGCTATTAGAGGTGGGTCGCGCATCGAATGCAACCTCTGTGATGTTTTGCATACTTTTCACATCTGATTCCTTTTCCGCCTTTACATGGCCGAAATGCGGAGGTGAAGCGGAACTGACATTATAGCAGCACACATCAAATGCGAAGTATATCTGAAAAGTAAATATGAAAAAAATATAAATATTCTGTTTCGTATTCTTAGTTGATCTATAATTTGTAGCTGAGTTACTATAAACATATCGCATATCACTGGTGTTCATACAGGTGCTAAGGCAACTGGTGTGAAGAGCCACCCAATACTATAAATGCTTAGCCTCCACTGAGCTCGGTTTCATATGCATATAAGATAAGAAAGCAGATTTGAAAAGAAAACTGTAAAAGTAGCCAATACATACACGTAGTGGCATACCAGCGGTTGTGTAACTTTTTTTCACAACAAATGTGCACAAGTTTAGGATTTGTAGACTGATCGATTATGTTATCTAGCACAGCGTAACAGAAGTTCGGAAAGTAACAGTGGAATATCCAGAACTATAAGTTTAGTTCTCTAAAAATAGGGGAAAACAATATGAGGAATTTCAGGAAATATAAATATACATCGCTACTTATAATAGAGTGAGTACAACAAAGGCTTACGAATAATACGTTTATATAACTATCACAGTTCAACTAAGGTTCGAGATCAGAATACTGGGAACGGAGTCTTTACATCTATGCTTCTGACGATTTATTTGCAACTTACGTTTTTAGTTTAAATATCGTAGCACGTTCTCTACGTATAGTAGAAGAAATTAGTTTTCATGTTTACTTTTAGTTGCCAGTGGTCCATATACGATTTTTGGATTCATATTAGCTTGTGGTCGCAACAAAGTTTTTGCTGAATTCGTAGCATTTGATATTTGAAATTCCGTATATTGTATGAGTAAATTCAGAACTGATCGTGCAACTATCATTAACAGTTTGCTTCAAAGCCATTTACGCTTAACGCACATTAATTAAATTGTTAGGTGACCTGCGCATAAGCCGGGATGAAACTATCACCCCCGCCTGCAAAACGGAAAAAATTGACCTGAAGCCAAACTATTGTTAATATTTATGGAAGCACTGACACGTAAATCACATCACCCCGCCTGCAAAACGGAAAAATTGACCTGAAGCCAAACTATTGTTAATATTTATGGAAGCACTGACACGTAAATCATATCACCCCGCCTGCAAAACGGAAAAAATTGACCTGAAGCCAAACTATTGTTAATATTTATGGAAGCACTGACACGTAAATCATAAAAAGCCTAGTTTTTTCAACGTGGATAAACAAGAAATTTTTTAGTCGCTATAGACCAGCTCTGCCTCCGTTTCTAAAGTAAAATTATTGCCGACACAAATCAAATCAATTGTATTTCATTATTACTACTATTATTAATAGTGTCTTGTAGATTAATGAAAAAAGTATCGTACAAATATAACAACTGTCGTATAGTGAAAAATTATTCACAACTACACTAAAAATATTAAAAATCAATTTTGACAAACACAACACCAACGTCTAAAAGGAGAGTTTTCTCATAGAGTTGTTACTTTTTAGTAGTTCTGATGGTAACGAGTGACATCAGCACGCACAAAATTTTAAAGATATATTTTTTCCTCAAACTTGTGCGCGTTGTAAGTAGGCTTAGTTTTGTTTCATACAATCGTAAATTTTCAGATTATAATATATATTTTGGTATAATATACGTATGTATTGGTATATATTACATATTATAACGCCTTAGAACCTGTTACATAAACAAATATATAGCACGAAAAACTACGACGATTGCTGATGATGAACGTACGCATATCCATATTGATAAAAAAATCTAAATACAACTTTCATAGATTTAGCTGTAATTACTACATTGACACTGATTACTTGTGTTTACATCTGATGTAGGCCTTCCAATCCCAACTGGTGTATTATATATTTGGCTATCGAATACCGTTTTTATAAACCGTAACGTTGCTAAATGACATCAATTCTACAGACCCTGACGAACATGAATATATGAACAGCTTTGAACACTCACACCAAATTTGAGGCCCTATATTTGCCAAAATAAGTTCTTACGAATATTAAGAATTGAGTTTTGAGAAATATATAGTTTTTGGTTTTCTGCAAAACCTGATAATGCTAAATTCGCACACACTGAAAGGAACTACAAATAACAAATGGAGACAAAATTCAACGGAGCCTTAATGTGGCAGGTATACAGTAAGTTTTTACTGTCCTGTGATATCAGTCCGCTAAAGCATTACGCAACCAGAAATTAAAGGCTGCGAAAAGCGAGGCGAACAAATATGACCAGTTGTTACATCAAAATGTGCCACATGTGGGCCCTTAGTTTGAGCACAATAGTATGCCGAACTAAAATAGATGCTGCGCTGAAACTAAACGGGTTAGCAGGATAAGTTTAGCTTTTTCGGTGGTTAAAATACTGTTAAAACACAAAAAGTCAAACCAGAAAATCAGCTTGTACAGATGTTAAAATTTTCATTAAGGCGATGCTATATATATACATGGATTCGATTTCTTCTCGAGCAACCAGTAGAGCCCAATTATTATACCTAGCCAGAGACTAAGGAATCTCCCTCTATTCGATAAGCCAAGTCCGGTGGTCGTTCAGAACCGAGAAACGTCAACGCCATAGAGGTCGAACGCTACTATACAGTTTTAATTACGTAGTCTGCCAGCCAAGTCCTGGAGCGACTTGCTTATCTTAACCGGCACGTAGTAGCGCAAATCTAAAGCTTAGGTTAAGGTAATTAATTAACTCTGCAATCGGCCATCCAGGTCCGGGAGTCGGTTGTATCAACTCAAAAAAGCTTTAGCTAAGCAATAGTTAACCTTAATACTAACCGGCGTCAGTTAAACTATACCGCATTTGCCAGGAAATCGGGGGCAGGTGTATCAAATAAGGACAGTATTAGCGTAAATATAGGTCCTAGTATATATATACAACGTTTTTAAATTGTTATATCCAATAGCAATATTTCATAACTTAGCACGTGTTTTATCGCCATCGGCGACTGATTTGTTGACTACCTAGTATTCTTGCCTACAACTAAGGGGGAGCATTCAATTAGATCTGTTTATGAATGCAGCAACTGCTGCATTAAATGTGCTTTTCCTTGAAATGATGTTTGGTATTAAACGAATACAAAGCCACATGTAATAACAATTTTACTTGATAGTAGGCTTCCCGGCTAAAATAGTGATCTCCTTGTTGTGATGTGATTTCAATTTGTGTGTGGCTGAGCTTCTGAAAAGTGTATTTCCCAGATATTTGGTGATACATGAAAGTAAACCAACATATAGTTATAAAAATTTTGCTCCATGGTAAGTTTCAAGAATGAAAATAAACATAAGCTTATTGTAACGTGATTTTAAATCTGGTTGCCCAATGAGGCATTGAAAAGTGTTTTTCTTCAGTGATATCTGGAGCTACGTAAAGGCAAGCCAACCTGTAATAATTTTGCTCGCTGGTAGGTTCCTGGCCTGAAAATATTCATCAACTTATTGTTATGTGATTTTAATGTAGGCTTTTCGTCTGCCCTACGCCTAAACATTAAGATATAACATCGGTATTTAAAATTATAAATAATTCCAGGAATATGTTTCAAACAGATTTTAGCTAAACATCCTCGATAGGTCTTAAAACTGACAATTTTCTAAGTGGGAACATACTAATTTTTTACATATTGGAAATACATTTATATCTGATCGATTAGGCAATTGACGTGGCGCTCGCAACAAGGAAGAGATCACTATTTAGCCGGGAAGCCTACTATCAAGTAAAATTGTTATTACATGTGGCTTTGTATCATTTTTAATACCAAACATCATTTCAAGGAAAAGCACATTTAATGCAGCAGTTGCTGCATTCATAAACAGATCTAATTGAATGCTCCCCTTAGTTGTAGGCAAGAATATAGGTAGTCAACAAATCAGTCGCCGATGGCGATAAAACACGTGCTAAGTTATGAAATATTGCTATTGGATATAACAATTTAAAAACGTTGTATATATATACTAGGACCTATATTTACGCTAATACTGTCCTTATTTGATACACCTGCCCCCGATTTCCTGGCAAATGCGGTATAGTTTAACTGACGCCGGTTAGTATTAAGGTTAACTATTGCTTAGCTAAAGCTTTTTTGCGTTGATACAACCGACTCCCGGACTTGGATGGCCGATTGCAAAGTTAATCAGCCTCCTTAACCTAAGCTTTAGATTTGCGCTACTACGTGCCGGTTAAGATAAGCAAGTCGCTCCAGGACTTGGCTGGCAGACTACGTAATTAAAACTGTATAGTAGCGTTCGACCTCTATGGCGTAAACCTTGGTCGGTTCTGAACGACCACGGACTTGGCTTATCGAATTGAGGGAGATTCCTGAGTCTCTGGCTAGGTATAATAATTGGGCTCTACTGGTTGCTCTTTAAGAAATCGAATCCATGTATATATATAGCATCGCCTTAATGAAAATTTTAACATCTGTACAAGCTGATTTTCTGGTTTGACTTTTTGTGTTTTAACAGTATTTTAACCACAGAAAAAGCTAAACTTATCCTGCTAACCCGTTTAGTTTCAGCGCAGCATCTATTTTAGTTCGGCATACTATTGTGCTCAAACTAAGGGCCCACATGTGGCACATTTTGATGTAACAACTGGTCATATTTGTTCGCCTCGCTTTTCGCAGCCTTTAACTTCTGGTTGCGTAATGCTTTAGCGGACTGATATCACAGGACAGTAAAAACTTACTGTATACCTGCCACATTAAGGCTCCGTTGAATTTTGTCTCCATTTGTTATTTGTAGTTCCTTTCAGTGTGTGCGAATTTAGCATTATCAGGTTTTGCAGAAAACCAAAGACTATATATTTCTCAAAACTCAATTCTTAATATTCGTAAGAACTTATTTTGGCAAATATAGGGCCTCAAATTTGGTGTGAGTGTTCAAAGCTGTTCATATATTCATGTTCGTCAGGGTCTGTAGAATTGATGTCATTTAGCAACGTTACGGTTTATAAAAACAGTATTCGATAGCCAAATATATAATACACCAGTTGGGATTGGAAGGCCTACATCAGATGTAAACACAAGTAATCAGTGTCAATGTAGTAATTACAGCTAAATCTATGAAAGTTGTATTTAGATTTTTTTATCAATATGGGTATGCGTACGTTCATCATCAGCAATCGTCGTAGTTTTTCGTGCTATATATTTGTTTATGTAACAGGTTCTAAGGCGTTATAATATGTAATATATACCAATACATACGTATATTATACCAAAATATATATTATAATCTGAAAATTTACGATTGTATGAAGCAAAACTAAGCCTACTTACAACGCGCACAAGTTTGAGGAAAAAATATATCTTTAAAATTTTGTGCGTGCTGATGTCACTCGTTACCATCAGAACTACTAAAAAGTAACAACTCTATGAGAAAACTCTCCTTTTAGACGTTGGTGTTGTGTTTGTCAAAATTGATTTTTAATATTTTTAGTGTAGTTGTGAATAATTTTTCACTATACGACAGTTGTTATATTTGTACGATACTTTTTTCATTAATCTACAAGACACTATTAATAATAGTAGTAATAATGAAATACAATTGATTTGATTTGTGTCGGCAATCATCTTTTTTTAAAAACGGAGGCAGAGCTGGTCTATAGCGACTAAAAAATTTCTTGTTTATCCACGTTGAAAAAACTAGGCTTTTTATGATTTACGTGTCAGTGCTTCCATAAATATTAACAATAGTTTGGCTTCAGGTCAATTTTTTCCGTTTTTGCAGGCGGGGTGATATGGTATTACGTGTCAGTGCTTCCATAAATATTAACAATAGTTTGGCTTCAGGTAAATTTTTCCGTTTTGCAGGCGGGGTGATGTGATTTACGTGTCAGTGCTTCCATAAATATTAACAATAGTTTGGCTTCAGGTCAATTTTTTCCGTTTTGCAGGCGGGGGTGATAGTTTCATCCCGGCTTATGCGCAGGTCACCTAACAATTTAATTAATGTGCGTTAATCGTAAATGGCTTTGAAGCAAACTGTTAATGATAGTTGCACGATCAGTTCTAGAATTTACTCATACAATATACGGAATTTCAAATATCAAATGCTACGAATTCAGCAAAAACTTTGTTGCGACCACAAGCTAATATGAATCCAAAAATCGTATATGGACCACTGGCAACTAAAAGTAAACATGAAAACTAATTTCTTCTACTATACGTAGAGAACGTGCTACGATATTTAAACTAAAAACGTAAGTTGCAAATAAATCGTCAGAAGCATAGATGTAAAGACTCCGTTCCCAGTATTCTGATCTCGAACCTTAGTTGAACTGTGATAGTTATATAAACGTATTATTCGTAAGCCTTTGTTGTACTCACTCTATTATAAGTAGCGATGTATATTTATATTTCCTGAAATTCCTCATATTGTTTTCCCCTATTTTTAGAGAACTAAACTTATAGTTCTGGATATTCCACTGTTACTTTCCGAACTTCTGTTACGCTGTGCTAGATAACATAATCGATCAGTCTACAAATCCTAAACTTGTGCACATTTGTTGTGAAAAAAAGTTACACAACCGCTGGTATGCCACTACGTGTATGTATTGGCTACTTTTACAGTTTTCTTTTCAAATCTGCTTTCTTATCTTATATGCATATGAAACCGAGCTCAGTGGAGGCTAAGCATTTATAGTATTGGGTGGCTCTTCACACCAGTTGCCTTAGCACCTGTATGAACACCAGTGATATGCGATATGTTTATAGTAACTCAGCTACAAATTATAGATCAACTAAGAATACGAAACAGAATATTTATATTTTTTTCATATTTACTTTTCAGATATACTTCGCATTTGATGTGTGCTGCTATAATGTCAGTTCCGCTTCACCTCCGCATTTCGGCCATGTAAAGGCGGAAAAGGAATCAGAT
>JASANE010018579.1:0-35401 GCA_030248225.1 Trileptium ribeirensis | reverse complement strand
TTTTGCAATTGATATACTAGGATCACGGAGGCTTGATGGCAGGTTATTCCATGCAAGTGGTGCAAGGGAGCTGAAACTGTTACTGCGCGAAACGTCGATGTTGAGTATGCGGCAGGCCGCTAGGCGTGGCACCACTGATAGTTTGACCATATCGGAGATATATGACGGTGCGCCGGTAGATATGGCGTTGAAGAGGATGACGAGCATTTTGTACTGTATCCGCTTTTCAACAGGCAGCCAGTGGAGTCGTCGGAGAATCGGAGTAATGTGTTCGCGTCTGCTTGTTTGTGACACTATCCGGGCTGCATTGTGGAGCAGACGTCGCAGTGGAACGATATGAGACAAAGACATACTGCAATACAGGGCATTACAGTAGTCTAGTCGAGACATGACAAATGCTCGGACGACGCATTTTGCTGTCTGTTCATCAAACCGTCGCCGCATTCGGCTAATTTCGCGAAGTTGCCATGTGCAGCCCCGCGAGAGAGCAGTTATCTGACGGTCGAAACATAGGCGACTGTCAAGGAACACACCCAGGATCTTTACATAGTCCGACGGTTGTATTACGGCATTATCAATGTGCAAACATGGCTTGCATGTGTCTTTGCGACTGAAGTATATTAGTTCGGTTTTTGAATCATTTAATTTAAGCTTATTGTTATAAAACCAATTTCGAAGAACGGCAAATAAGCGTTGCAGTGTGCTTATGACTTCGGTTGAGTCTTTGGGGTCGAAGTCTTTGTAAATTTGGATGTCATCTGCGTAGCAGTGTACGTAAAAGCCGGCTGTTCCGATTAGCTCGACGACAGGCGCTGTATATATGCTGAACAGAAGTGGTCCAAGGACGCTGCCTTGAGGATCTCCACAGGACTGATCCTTCTGGGTGGACCGCGAGTTTCCAATGCGGACCTGGTAACGGCGTCCGGTAAGGTAAGACGCGAACCACTGTAGAGATGACTGTGATACGCCGATGTCGCAGAGACGTTGCATGAGTATATTATGGTCGACAGTATCAAAAGCTGACGAGAGATCCAGAGATACCAAAATAACGGTGCGCCCCTTGTCCATGTTATTCCGAATGTCGCTGCAGATTTTCAGAAGAGCCGTTTCAGTGGAATGACCTTTCCTGTAGGCAGACTGGAATTTTGGTAAGAGATCGTTATTGTTAATATGTTGGGAGAGCTGGACGAAAATAACCCGCTCAATCATTTTTGAGAGAAATGACAGGTTAGAGACAGGTCGAAAATTGTTCATGTCGTAGATGTCGGCGCCTGGTTTTTTCAATTTAGGTGCCACGATGGCGAGTTTTTCGCGGTCTGGCATCTCGTTGTTGTTAATAGAATCGTTTATTACAGCGACGATTATGGGGCACAGCTCATCAATAAATTCCTTGATAAAGACTGGTGGAAGAGGATCCAATGAGCAGTATTTCATATTGTTTGATGTTATCAGTTGGCGCACTTCATCTTCGGCCACTGCAGTTAGACGGAGTTCAGAGTATGCGATGGCTGGTGAACTGTAAACAAATTGAGTCGCCGGGGGGAGCTGGACGTGATAGTAGAAGTTTTGTCAGCAAAGTACGCCGCGAATTTGTCAGCACAGTCTGGAGCAATCGTGGAATGCTGCTTGTTAAACAGCATTGAGTTTATGACGGACCACTTCTTTGTATTTGGCACGTGGCTTAAGCGAGTTTGCCAATAACAGTTCAGTTTCTTGTGACATAGATCGCGAAACCTTGACCTAGCTATATTGTAGCAGGCGCGGCTTTCGAGTGTTTTTGTTTTACGCCATATGCGTTCAATTCGCCTAAGTGACGCTTTAGACCGGGGACACTCTGCGTCAAACCAGGGCGATTGCGATCTATCGCGTGCCATTTTGCGGCGTAGTGGTGCATGACAATCGATCACTTGCTCAAGCATATCATAGAAGTGTGCAATTCGATCGTTATATGAGCACGCAGTAAGTCTGTGGCAGCGAGATGTCAGGTCTGAGCGGAACGCCTCAGATTTGAGTCGGTCCCATTGGCGATATTCAATTATCTTCGTAGCTCGTCTGGAACGTAACTGGCGGCGGAGTTTGATCATTATTAAATTATGATAAGAGATTGGAGTTTGAACAACGGAGACAGCTGCTACAAGATCACTGCTCGAATAAGAAAACACCAAGTCGAGTACATTCCCGCGGTCATGAGTTGGCTCATTGACATGCTGCATTAAATCGAATGACTCAATTAGAGATGTGAACTCATTGTCTATCACAGGCAAGTTGAAGTCGCCCATGATTAGTACATCAGACGAGTAAGTGGAGAGGAGAGATAAAATCTCAGCAAAGTCTGTGTAGAATGCATTCTGTGAAGGATTCGGCGGTCGGTATATTGTTAGAGTTAGTATCAAGCAGCCATTAAAGGTTACAGTCCCAAGTATAAATTCAAAGCTGGTGAAAGTCATTTCTGCAATATCTCGACATAACTTATACCGCAGGGATGGATGTGCTATCACAGCAGTGCCTCCCCCACGACCCTTTGATCGCGGCCGAGCCGTAACGAGGAACGTATCTGGCGCGCATTCTTTGAGAGCTACTGCATCTGGATCTTGCATCCACATTTCTGTTAGAGCAAGAAAGTCGAGGCTATGATCGACCATTGTGAGCCTTATAAGCGCCGACTTATTATTGACTGATCGAGCATTCAATAGTCCGAAGGTAGCGAGCTCGGCATGTCGTTTGCATTGAATGGATAGTCATTGTTTATTGTTAGAAATGTTATTGTTACTCGCAAGGGTACCAATGTCACAGTCATTCGTGCTGTCATTTGATCGGAGATCAGCGGAACTTATTTTGAGGATAATTGGTGGTCGCAAGGGCTCTGTCTCCCTCGGCGCTGACGAGTTGTGGGTTGCGTTGGCCACTGTTTGTGCTACTGTTGGTGCAGTTACAGTGGTGCTGGCTTGGACGTGGCTTGAGTGACGGCCAGGCTGGTCAACGACACGACACTTGGTCGGGAGATTAAGCCGAGCTCTGGCAGCGTCGTCAAGGATAAAGCGGCGATACTCTACTGGCCAAAAGGAAGGGTGAGTAGCGGAGAGAAGTAGGGCACGTGTAATAACCACGTGGAAAGCTGCATCCCCTGCTTTTGTTTGAAGTTTGAAGACATAGAGAGGTGCCACTCCTTGCTTGGTCATGAGGCTTTGAAGCTCAGCGTCGGTGAAGTTGGATCGAAAGCGGCGGACTAGAAGGTGAGCCCGCGGTGTTGGTTTCGCTATGACATCTCGTGAAGACGGCCCGGATGCGACAGTTATGGACGAGTTGTTGTGTAACCGAACATCGTGTGTAGTGGTTGCACTTTGCGGTAGGGCGACTCGCTTTTTGTCGACAGCTCGATTGTGATGCGACGATTCTACTGTTTTCGTTGTTGGTGCTTGCGAATGCACTGGTAGAGGTTGTGACCGTTTGCGATCTCGATGACGTCGATTGACGTTGATGAAACCATCGCTGTCGGTGGGTTCGTTTGCGCCCATCAGCTGAATACCGACTGTTGAGCCGTCGTGAGATGTTTTGTCAACCGTCGTTGCATCATCTTGATTGTCGCGGCGTTAGTTGCAAGTTGTAATAGCGGCTGGTGCGATATCAGAAATCACATGTATAGCCGCCTTGAGAATGTTCGCGTCGTTGCATGTCGCGGCTATTCGGCTCAAACGACCTCGAAGTGCATCCAGCGTATCCATTGAGGAGGATTTGAATTGTTATCTGTTAATGACTTCTTCGCCTTTCTCAAACAGGTTCTTGCAATTTTAGCTACGCAGTAATAACTCGCAGATTTTTTTTTTTTTAAAATCTAGAAATATGTTTACATTCGAATTTCGTTACCCGTCTATATTCCATCTATTGCTGCTGGAAATCACATTAGACCCGCTGATAAAATCACTCGACGAGGCACTTAAACATTGAATATTGTATACACAATGGCCAGAGAATAACGGAGAAACCATTCAGATTTCGCTGTATTCACCGAAATCAAAAATAGCCCTTGCCATATACCCAAAGCAAAATGAAAATGTTACAACCAAAAGCTAATCGAAAAAGCATTTAAGACAATACATTAAATTTTTTGGTGCAAACACACTAATTTCTTAATAATATGGAAACGGCGCTCCAAGTCAAAGACAATCTGATGCAATTTTTGTTTAAAAATAATAATTATAATTTCCGACAATTTTTTCTAACTATCGACCTTGTAGGCCGGCGGTTTGTTTAGGTTTAATCATGCATTACGAATGATTAATTCAATGCCACATCCACCGATTTAATGTTCTCTTATTCTGTCTAAGCGCTGAAAACATTATAAAAAACCAAACGTTGACAATCTTGACAAATCACAACAGTACCTGACAGCGTATTGCGCCTTAATTACTCGATATACACATGGTCAGCAATCCATAATAACAGGTAAACTTGCAGCTGTTCGAATAAATAAACGAATTTTTATTCTCAGGTTCCTTTCAACAAATAAGGAAGCTACTCCAATTATTTTTATTATTCAACCCGACAAATTACCAGCTCCAATAATTTGCACATCGGACTCTATCACAATATGCTCTTCTGCATAGGTACCCGAGTGAACGAAAACCAGCGGTGTTTCCAGATCTTCTGCGTACTGAACAGCAGTTTCGATACTGTCGAAATACTAAAATGCGACTGTTTAATTCAGTGTTTGCAAGCTACAATGCGTATGTAACAAACAGAAAAGATAGCTACAAATAAGCAATTTATATATTCTCCTATTTTTAATATATCTTATCATATAAAATATGGCCCACTCCTATCACAGAAATTCTTTCCCCCCTCCCCCGGAACACAGCGTCAGATCTGCCGCCAACAGCCCCCGCTCAAAAACACAGAGTCCCGCCTGAAACATGAAACGATCATGGAAATTTCTACAGGAAATAGGCTCAATGAATTTCCTTATTTTTGTACAATTTTGTCATTAAGTAAATATAGCATTAATGTATTTAACATTATAGTTAAACGGAAACGGAATAGTGCACGAAAAATTACTTAGGTAACTCGAAATAAACAATATCTTCACTCATATATTAGTATGAATGTTCTAAATAGTTAATTCTTGATCACTACGCAATGTGATACTGATTAGCCATAAATACGAGCAACAAAGTTAATTTTCACCTAGACAGTCAACTATAAAATTCTGGTGAATAAATTTAAAAAATTCAAGCTTAAATAAGTCAGTTTATGAAAAAACACGAAATTAGATTTAATTCTACTATTGTAACTAATGCAGCAGTTTTTTAGTGTTAAAAAAGTGTATCAGCCAGCACTATGTATACTTCCTAAAGTGGAATTATTGGGCATATCTATGACCATATTTTCAGTATGCAGAAAATCGATCGATGTTTATATATCCGGTGCCAGTGTATTGGCCTTGCATCGAAATTTAATGCAACCGGGTTACTCAATTAACCCATAATATTAGTGCTCCATAAGTGTGAAAAGCTTCATTTATGTCACGTAAGTGTCTCATAGTTTAACCTTAAGTGTTATTCGCTTAATTATTCTTTATACCCTATTAAAAAGAGTTACTAGACATACTATTGCTCTAAACCCTCACGGACAGCAACATAACAACGGAAATATGTGCTTAAATGGAGAAACACATTTTTGACACATATTTGGATGTGTTGATGTCCGTGGTTATTTGGAAAGTGACTCTTCTTCTTCCTGCTAGCCATTACCCCAATGGTGTCGGGTCGGCATTTCAGATCTTTGCTGTCCATTCTCTTCCGCTGACTGCTTAGTTTGTCCGTAATCACAAAGCTGTGCAGTCCTTATTGATGGTGTCCGCCCAAACGTTTGGGCTCTGCCTCTACGTCGCTTTCCTTCTGCCCCCGTGGCTCCAGCGACAGCATCCAAAGGTGCGGACGGACATAGCCATACCATCGCAATCATCCTTCTCGTAGCTTGCTCTGAATGGGCTCCACACAAACACAGTGTCTGAACTCTTCGTTTCTGATTCGGTCATGCTATGTTTTTTGTGACCACCGGAGCATTTTTATTTCAATTGTGTGAAACTGTTGCTCAGCGTTGGCCTGCTTGTTTCTCTGTATAGAGAAACAAGACGCACTACAGTGCGGTACATCTTGGATGTCACCTTCACTAGTACTCGACGATCATAGAGCACTCCTCTGAGCGAGCGCCATTTTCGCCAGGTTGCTGACAGCCCTGCCTGCACATCTTGCTCCGGTCTACCGTCTTTTTGTAGCACTAAACATAAGCATCTAAATCGGTCAGATTTAGGCACTCCCTGTTATTCGACGAAGATACAGTGTTGCAATGATCTAAATGTTGGCAGGAATTCAGTCTTTTTGGTGTGCAGTTGGAGACCATATTTTTATAGTTGTTTTTAGCACTTAGCAGATGGCGTGAACATCAGACAGACGACAATCTGGAACAAGACGGCCCAAAGGGCAGCAAAAACAGGTATGGTAGTGGCAACATCTGTCAACTGTAATTGACTGTACCAAGCACTAGACAAAAATGGTAGCGAATACTCGGTAAATTGTGTAGCAAAATCCCAACACCAGGCGTCAATGAACATTGAGCACTACGTGTCCATCAAGAATGTAAACGGTAAAAATCTGCTGGACAAGCAAGCTACAATAGAACGCTGATCTCCGCACTTCAGAAAAATCTCCAACGTCGAGTTTCCCTACGCAGAAATCCTAAATGTTCTAGCTATAAATTGTCCTATCCCCCACATCAATCAAGAAGAAGTTACACAAACAGTACGAATAATGAAGAAGGCAAAAGTTTCTCCTACCGACGATCTTCCAGTAGATATGTGGAAATTACAGGCTATAAATGGGCCTGGCAACCAGTGGCTGATCACGCTCTTCAGCGGGATCACCATAGAAGGCATGCAACTGCAGATTCACCCACAAGCATCGCAGTGTCTAGCTTCAAAAACAAAGGTGACCCAGCTGCCTGTACAAACTGCAGCCCCTTCAGACTGCTATCACATACCATGAAGATCTTTGAGCGGATACGTGATTACCGCTTGAGGCAGGCAATGGAACTAAGTGCGAGCCGGTGTGGCTTCATTGATACCATATTTGCATGATGCCAGAGGATAGAAAAGCGGCGTGAAACACAACAGTAGCTCTGACTCGGCTTTCTAGATTTGGAAACGACATATGATCGCGTTAAGCACAGTCTGATGCGGTAATAACCTCATGAGCATGGCGTTTATGAGTACCTCGTCCGACTTGTACAACTTCTATATCAACACCAATAGCCGAGTCCGCTGCATTAATGGCATCTCAAAAAGCTTTGAAGTTAAAGTACGATTCAGATTACGCCATTATATAACTAAACCTGGGACAAACCACATATAAGCTACACATATGCATTATAAAAGAATCATGTCTTCGTCCCCCAAAAGTCACAATAAAAATACAAAATATTATTAAAAACATACCATAATATTTCGTCCACGCAAGCGTCCCGGGTGTTTCCTATCAAATCGATCGTATCTGGCAGTGTATCCAACGCGAACATGCACTCCATGATGCTAGAAAGTAAAAGAAGTCTTGAAAATATATTAATATGCGTTTTAACAAACATATTATTATTATTTTGTTGATTAAATTATACAGAACCACACCTGCAAAGAAAACTTACCGTGATCATGTGGGAAATCGAAACAAAATACGGAACACATAACAACCCGTATAACAATATAGCTAATATTGATCCGTTTTTCAATTCCGTAATAATATTATTTTGATGAAACCAACTTTGATACAATAGCTCAAATTTATTAAGAATGTATAACGTATAAGCCACATAATCACCGCCCTATTAATGTTGTTACTGTTACGCCAAAAACACAATCACGGTTACTAACGTACCAACATTCGAAAACTTTCTTTCCATGGGTTCTTACAATTGTTCCACTTTGACGGATCGCGAAACTCAAATTTACACTGCATCGGATGATACAGCGGCATATTGTACTCGAACACGTTTTGGAACAGCTTTCGCCTGCAATCAATAATAAATCCATCGTCAGCAGTTGTACCAATCCAGATAGCTACATCATCGTAATTATTGGCAACAATATGAACTTCAATAGAAAGCAACCAGCAAAATGTTTTCATAAATAAAGCTGATTTATCAAGCAGCAAAATGTTTTCTTAAATACAGCTGATTTATCAAGCAGAAACGGACAGCTTGTATTAAAAATTCTAGTCAGTGTTTTTGTCATAATACTAATTTAACAATTTTTTGATTTGTGTTATAAAATTGAAAAATAGACGCAACTTTCCAAAAGTGATGTCACCCAAACGCTGTCCACATGTTCCACTGTCACAAAAGCGATAAAGATGCCGCACAAATATTATAACGGGAATGCATCCCGTTTGTAGCTGTATCATTTTCTTCAATTTTATAGGCTGAGATATTTGCAACGAAAACATAGTTCTTGATCGAACTGATGTTTATAAAAACGCACCAGCCTGACTGCCACAGATGTACTCCAATGTGGCTATCACGCAACCGTCATGACAGGAAAACTAGCGCTAGCACATAATAAATTATAACCTTTGGGTTGAAAACGCTGGTCACATCAGACATTAATTGAGAGACAGCTGCTTAGTTGGTTTGAAGTGATAGAAAGACGATAATTTCGTGCAGACAATTGTGCAACGTTAAAATCCAGTGGCGGCACCTAGAAGCTAACGACAGCCTCGTCTCCATGAGCGTGTCAGACTACAAGTGCTTTTTCAAAATACACATATTTTTAATGTGAAAAATACTTAGCTTGTCACGTAATGTGATTATGACATATTTTTTCAAGGACATACTGCGTTTCAACCCAACTATCCCAGCGTAGCATCTAGTTAAACGAAGTCGATAAAACAATAATTTTCCTGCTGCTTAATCAGAAATTTCACAACGACGAACAATAATTATTCAAATTTCTAAACAATGTGTTTTTCATGCGTTTCTAAAATACAAAAATGCGCGGGGTACGGTTAATGGGGCATCTACTGCGCATAATAATTACTTGCTATTTTTTAAATGAACTGACACATTGTTGACGATTTCGATCATTAGTTGAAGTCTCAGTGTATTGACTGAATCGAACGAGTGTAGCGAAAAACTCACTCTGGCCACAGTGGTCAATTTCGACGTGGTGTCTGTTTCTGAATTTTTTGGGTAACAAGCATAACTCAACTTCGGTTAAGCTGATTGTCCGCCGGTGTGATAGCTCATGCGAAACGTAAATTATCTATTGGTACTCTTTAGTTAGACGCGACAACGGATTCCAACTCGTGTTGCAGTAAAAGTGGGTCAAATGGGTTCGATCAAAATTGTATCAAACAAAACACGCTATGGATTATATGTCGAATTTGGCTCATTTTGTATGTCGATCCCCAATATAGCTGTACTCATCTCTCTATATTACATATTTAACACAGAAGTCACCACACTGGCTAGTTCACGACAGATGTTATGACACTCATTTTGATGATTTTCCCAATAATATCAGCGCGCCCGTTGCCCCCCCTCACCCGGATCATGCTGAGCCTTCGGGGGATCAGACTACCAATAGAAGTACGTGGGTGGTATCGCCGGCGCCTCGAGGGGCTGAAGTCCCCATATGGGCATGTATGTCCGACACATACTAAAAAGCATACACTTATGTCAGCTCCATGTCTTATTAAATCCCAAAATACATGTTTCATGTTTGCAAATATTTTTAAAAATGTTAACTGGCACGGTTTTTTACATCAGAGCGCTGAGCCGGAACATATTTTTAAGACTATTACAAGTCTCTGAAAATATATAACAACCATAGCATACAAAAAGCTATCTGTTCCCAGTTTAACCTGAAAATCCACATGGTCGCCAACAATTGGGCGCTCACTTTTCCGGAAGCTATGGGCGGGCCACAAAAACCGTCGTCAATTTGCTTAAACTTTTAAACCTGAAGTTGGACATATACTATGCACTGTACGATATACGAAGGGTTTTACAGCATAATATAAAAAATTCGAGAAGGAAAATCAGCGGTTATAGGATACACAGACTTTCCAATTCGAACGCCAGCAATTTACTAGCTCACATAAAACGACTCACCATAGCTCGACATCGTTGGCTACGGCATTAAATCGAGAACACACTCGGTCGACACGGCACAAGTCAGCTTCGTGTAGATAAGAGAAAACCGCCAGCATTAGCTCATCGGGAAGCGTGAATATTTTAGGCGAAACCGAAAGTGCACCAGCAGAAGACATAGTTGCGGCCTCCAACTCATCGCTACTAAGCTCGTTTAGACCGCTCATACATCCTAGAACCCGAGAACACAGTGGAACATCGCCAGGGACGGCGTTTTGAGTATCTTCCGTTGCATTGGCGACTCCGGCATTGGCATAGTTATTCGGTTGACCATCGGCTCCAATATACATCACTCCTCCATTATTGCCACACGAAGGGTCAGCATCGGCACCGCCTCCTGATCCCGCAGCGTTGGCGCTCTGGCTTGTCGATGTTTGGCCAACTACTGGACTTCCGCTTTGATGATGGTGGTGGTGGCTGTTACACGACGCCGCGGCTGTAGATCCTGTTAGGGGTGACCGTGAACGAGCTCGTTTAAAATCTGCGCTTGCAGTCGACGAAGAATCAACGGTATTGGTTTTATCTCCGGCAACAGACTTTCGCATTAAATACTGAGACACTTCGTGCAAGCCGTCTAAAAACAATAAGGAACATCTAAACCCCTGAAAATGATACAACCCGCAAGCCAGTGACACGCAACTTATCGTGCAATTTTAACAATAAATTTAGAAATGCTAAAAACATCATTTACAGAGATCTATAGGTACGATACAGCTATAATTAGTAACTCTATCGAGATTGCAGAACGTAGTGAAGCATAGGTACACCTATGCCTTTTGCGTTCATAACCAACCAGCTCTCGGTAGCATACGTCGATACGCTCGCTATAAGTCAATATCACACAAGTTAGAACAAAAACTAACACCGATAATAAGTTTGCCATGCCCCAAAACTCCCAAGTGCAAGCTATGGGCCTCCCTGGGCGTAACAGTAAAATTACAAATTTTGGGTCGATGAACTATGGCGGCGCCATACCCCCGTACCCATAGCACCATGGATCGCAGAGCAAAATCAACACCGGCAATGATTATGACATGCCCGAAATCCACCAAATAAAACTTTTCAGTCGCCCAGGACGTCAAAACAAATTTTCGAATTTTGGATCGAGGAACCATTTGGGCACCATACCTCAAACTCTAGAACCAGAGCCTTAATCGAAAAAAACAAAAAAAAGCATCGGAATTTATCATTTTACTATGGAATAACACCAACCAGAGCAAAAAATTCGAAATTTAAGCTAAAAGTAATCTTGCTTCCCTGAAGGTACTAAAATGGTTGACCTCTGACCCCGAACCATGGGGCGTCATACCTCCGTATCCATAGACCACGGGTCAGAGTAAAACCAACACAGCAAATGAGTTTTCCATGCCCGAAAACCAACAGATAAAACTTATCAGCAGCCCAAGACGTCAAAATAAATTTTGCGTCGAGGAACCATTAGAGCGCCATACCCCCGTACCTCAAAATCCATAAATTCAGTATCAGAGCCTTAATCGAAAAACAAAAAAGAGACATCGCCATTTATCATTTTACTAAGAAAAATAACCAGCCAAAGAAAAAATTATTAAGCGCATAAAAATAACCTGGCTTCCGTGAAGTGTACTAAAATAGGGCCAAAAACCCACATTTTGACCCCTGACCATGGTACCAGACCCCAAATCAAAAAACGCTTGGAGTTGTACACGGTAAATCTATGTCGGTTTGAATGAGCCCAAGATCATGAAAATCGGTTAAGTCGTTCACACACACAGACGGAATTTAAAAGATTTCACTCCTGCAACACACAATCTCCACTACGTTTCGATTATATCGCATGGAATCGTAGCCAACAAGGTAGCTGCAATTAGTTATAATGTAAATAAGAATAACATTCGGTTTCAAATTCATTAATCTCTACCAACAAACATTGAAAGGCCATTGGAAAACTAGATGTTCCACTGGGAGAGACATATGGGCTTCAAAAATTTACAAACTGCAAACGCACACCAAACATTTTGAGGCTAATAATATGTTAATATTTTAAATCCTAAACAATGGCGCCCACTATACTGTACTATATTATTACACTGCTTGTAATAAGATACGGATGTGTCTTCAGATTAAGCAATTCTGAAAGCAATAATTAGATATTTTGAAAATATGGCAATAGAAAATAAAAACGTTGGGCTGTGAGAATGTTATTATTAAAACAGCAGGCTCCCTAAACACCACATTGATGGGCTATATGCTATAACAATACTGTGCTGAGCTGTGGGCTAAATCTCTCCCAGTTGCTACGACAAGTATAATAATTGCTTACCTGAAGACACAGCGGACCTTGACACGGACTCATAACTAGTTCCCGGCTTGTCGGGGTCTTCTTGCGCCAAATCATGGTTATTGAAATCGGGCAAATAGGCACCATCGCTCGCCGACTGCATACCACGCTGGCGAGAAGACGACATTCGTAATAATCGACCGTCACTACCAAGGGAAGACACGGTTTTCCGCCGTAAATGGTACCTACTACCGCTCTGACGCCAGAATTGAATGTTTTCGTCACATGCTCCTGCTGTGTTCTTGTTTTCAATAAAAGTTGAACATCGATCACCGTTGTCTAAAATATATATAATATTGTATAATGTCGTGATATATAATTCGGCCCCGAGTTCTTATAACCTACTGCACTTCAGGAACCTAAACGGAGTTGTCGGATTAAAGTGTGCTGATGACTGGGTGGAAGTACTCTCAGGAAAAGAACAAATAACACAAAAATGAGAAAGACAAAATATGACGCAGCAGCAGAAAGAGAATTAGTTAATACGAAATAAAAAGGTATTTCGACATCACAGTACAATGAAAAATACATCTTGTTTAAAAGCGGAAGCAATATCGGATAAGGAGAATGACACTATCCCCAGACAGCAAACATGCGGCATAGATAATTGCGTGATGTAAAACGTTACATAAAAGTGTTTCTGATGTAAACTGCGGTAAAATTATCAGATTAAACCGAATGGATTTTATGCTTCAGTTTGGATAATGCGGGAACTACGATAAGATGTGTGCATAGATATGGTAAACTGAAGATCGTTTCAATTACGGTTATCGACTTACAATAAGTTCGTTTCTGATTCAGTACCAGAAAGTCGTAATGAAAATCATTCGTTTTAAAATGTATTTTTTAATTCAAGTTTACTGCTTTTAAAACGACCCGTTTTAATTTTACTATTTGCTTCAATTAGTTTTGTATTGTTAAAACTTGCTCAAAATAGAATACCCAGATTAATCACACCTTATACAAATATATACATACATTTTATACCCACCCACTGCGTAAACTAACGTTCATACGCAAATAAACGTTAATTTTTGCGAACTTATGTAATATCTTAAGAAATGGTCGCATGATATAGTAAAAGGTGTTGTTCGGCAACTTTATTATAATAAAAATAAAACTATGGTCTTCATGTTCGCACACAATGCAAAGGTTTATGCCTGAACCGGTTGCTCAGGTGTTACAATAATTATTAGTCGAACCGAGTTTAAAGTTTTGGGTGTGTTTTTAAAAGGCCCATCTTATGTTCTTTTATATTTCTACGGATCTTCGGAACAGCGAACAAGCAATCGCCAATCGGTAGTGACAAAAAAGGATGGTGGTGGGCACAGCTTAAATTTACTCACGTATAATAGTTGCATGCTCATAGAGTAATCAGTTTCAATTTCAAAATTGAGTAACCATTTAATAGCTCCTGGCTAACAACTCAGTAAACATTCACTTCGTCTAAGCCCATTCATAACAACAACGCGACAGATAGATAATAGAAGGAACGTCCTTACAAACCGCACACAGTTCTGCATGATCTTCCAGCAAATTTATAGATAAATTCAACGGCTAATTATTTAACCTAAGAATGAAAACCGTAGGACACTCTTCGTCATCACCATACAACTAACTAACAAGCGATATATTTTAATCAAACCTGTGCATCCACGAAATGTAAAATATAAAAAAATGGGAACAGCTACATTAATTGGGTTAAGGTTGAATGCTTGGAAAACGTTTTTGAGTTGTACAAAACACATCAGTTTGCTAAATACTTACTAGATTTTTAGTTTTTGGGTGTCCAATATAGTGGCTTAAGCATGGCTGTTTTGCCGGCGCAAGGCTCTGCGGCACAATATGACGTCTATACTGTTATATAGCTATTGATATTAGAACCCTACTTTTCTAAAAATACTCACGCCAACTTTTGGTAAGATAAACGCGCTTACTTTCATACGTGTAACCATCGTTGGTAAGACACTGGAATGTTGCATCCGATGTTTCTGTTTTTAAAAGAGTGTCACTACGATTGGAAAATGCATTAGATCTGTGATCACTAGAACCACACGCAGTAACAGCTATAGTTGTACACGGAGTTCCTACAAATATATACGCCAGTATTAACTGTAGTTACATTATCGCGGCCCACAAAATGAAACACTTCAAATCCAAAAACTATCTGTGAGCGACTGAGGTTAATACGCTGTCGATTATTTTTGGATGCATATATTATGAAAGAGGAGGCGCTCAGATAGATGTCTCGAAGGTGGACAGGGCGAGGTGCACGGACAAATTACAAAATAACAATTGTATTTTCACACAGTAAATGAAACTGTTCTGTAAAATTCGAACACAGATATTACAATGTTATGTCGGGTCTAAGGTGTTCAGTGTTGTACAAAACGTTCACTGGTATTTTCTTCTAGTGCGAACGCCAATTAAACACATTTTGTTTGCATTTAAGGTTGTATTTCATTAATTGGTGAAATTTTACACGTTTTTAGCCCAGCTGGAAAAAAATTGCGGACCTTTAGCCGTAATATGGAAAAATTTTAATATATTTATGACATCAGAGAAAAATTTGGTTAATTCTTTGTCGTGCAGAAAAGTGCTGATCGGAATTTGGGAATATCAACTGGGGAGGTGGATGTGCCAGCCCCATATTTAGAGAAGCTAGGAGACATCCCCATTTCTGCAAATTAAAACGATGTCCACAGTATAAACCAATATTATGAAAACTATATAGGTACTCGATTAACGTTGTGGATTGGACAACATCAAGTTTTTTGCAATATTAGAAACTTGACGACACACTCCACCGCCTAGTTTTGCGTCGCCAGACTTAACAACTGCCTCCTTGATATACAACAAGTCATTGCAGATTAGTAGATACATATCGACACTAAAAGAGTATCTCGCCGCGGTCGGGGGCATTGTGAATGCAATCAATAAATATACAAGGTTCGAACGTAAAGAGTAAAACGCGTGTTAGCATTTCCAAACGCTGTATCAGCACAGATAATTCAGGCGATCATAAAATGCAACAATATGTAAAAATATAAGCTCCATGTAGAGCAATACAGAGCTGTAACACAGTCCTAACGCCTCGATAGCAGTAGGCTTGTGTACCGAACATCAGGTTGCTCGATTCATAAATCTATCCTTGAAGAGCGTTCGAAAGGTATATTATATACTAGTCAAAGTTGGTGCGTAAACATAGAGAGCAATGTTATCGCATTCAACGTATCGAACACCCTACATGATGTCGTTAAAGCAATACATGACCAGCCAAGACTGGTCATATTCTGAAACACAGTTAGTTGAACCTAAAATACAATAAAGTACAGAAAAAGTAAAATAACACAAAATTTCCCTGCTGGAGTCTAGATTACAACACCTTCATAATAAATGCGTTTCATAGTCTGACAGACACTTGTCGCGAAGAAAATGCATAACATGCCAAAATTTGAAAAGATAAATTTGACTTTTAATTTTATTTATAGCAAAGAATTGGCTAGATTCGGGCCCACACCGTCCCCACAAAATTGTGTTCAGCAAAGTCGTAGCTGACTGTACGCACCTGGTTTGGCCAAATCCAGTCCAGAATTCTAAGTAGGTTCGGCCAGGGCCGTGAGTTCATACACGGTACACTTTTGATTGTCGTAACTGGAATATAAAAGAACCACACAGCAAATCTGTACATTTGGTCCAAGTATCCAGAGTCATGAAGCCTCGTATTGCCTCGCAAAACATGTCTGTCAAATCATAGTCGATCAATCCATGCGTTAGTTTATACATCATGATCACATCAGCACGGTGCCTCCTCGCCTCTATTGTCTGCAAATGGAGGGCTTGCAGGCGGTTGGTATACACTTCATAAGCCAGATCTGGAATCATTTTCGTGTTGCAACGCTGAACTCGTTACAAAACGCAATGTCCCGAACCAAATAAGGTTTAGTTTGTGGCATCTGTTTTAACGTCCATGTATGAAAATATAGTCCATGAGACATAGGCAACCGTATAGCTACGTTTGGCAAAGAACCCTTAAAACCAGTTTTTGTCTATAGAGACCCTAAAGATAGGACCGGAGCTCTTAGCGTTCACTAATTTACACATGGACCTCATTTTTCGATCGAACACAAATCTGTATTACAAGTGAGCTCAATAACACCCGTATATACCTCAACTGGTTGTGGAGATGTAGTCACTTTTGCATATGTATTTCTAGCAGCTTAGGCCCTTTTTAATCCGCTTTTAACAGCAATCCTGTAAAATTAAATGATTCCGATTTGATTTTAATATCTGCACACTGGGCTCTCCTTTCGATGAAAATTGTGCAAGGGACCCCCTGGTTCAGAACCGGGCTGCGCCCGATTTTGACAGGGGGCATTTTGCCAAGAGAAAAACGGTAAAAAAACCACGTCGGAAGCACTGCCAAAATGCTTTTGTTAAAGAGAAAAAGTGATTTTGAAGCAAACTTTGACAAAATTTGCGAAATTTTTGCCTTCAGAACGGAATTTTAGTACAAATTTTGATCAAATTTTTTGTACCTTGGACCGATTGGAAACAAAAACATTTTCTGAGAGACCGTGAACTGGGGAGCCCAAAATTTTGCGAGGGCGTATGAACCGGAGGACACCTGTTCTGAACCAGAGGGAACCAAAAAATGCCAGGGGCCTCCCAATTTGGAGAGCCCAGTGCACAGTTGTCGAGATACAGACAAGACCATGTTTTGTCGAGCAGCTTTTTGAGCCAACCCGACTACATCGGCCATTTTTACGGTCGAAAGAAGTTAAAATCAGTTTTTAAACCTAACGAAAGAGCACAAATAGAGATGCTTTCGTTTTAGCTTTTGCAGAAAGATGATCATATTTTACAAATTTGAGTTACGGATGCCACAAGAATAAGTTCACTAATTGACAGCGCTGATGCCACAAGAATAGGTTCACAAATTGACAGCACTAAATTTTGCCACATAAGAAGTAAGAGTTTTTCGACAACACATATTCAATTAATGATTCTTGGAACTTCTAAACTTTTTGAAATCATTATCCCTTACCGTTTCCATTTGTACTATCTAACACAAACCGCTCCGACTGTGACGACGACGAAGGGTGTGCATCGTTGATTTCATTGCTACTTGTACGCGTTTCTGGTGTGCATAGCGGGGAAAAAACTCCGCCGGACGGCTCCGTTGCGGTGCTTGCTTCGGATTCGGGCACCTCTTGTTGATTTGAGTCATTTGCAGTTGTTGACGATGCTCTACCGAGCCTTCGCATGGCTAAAATCATGTAAATACCCTCATTACGCAGCAAATGTTTGCATTGCGAGAATTATTGGAATATCCCATCTTACGTACCGGTAAAATTATTGAAATATGCGAGCCTCTAAACTGTCGCGGACAACATGGGAATTCTGGTTGCTTCTCGACGAAAGAAAGAAACCAATGCAACGCTTTCTACTATACAGTAAACGTAGCAGCAGTAGTTTTTGTGAAAATGTGAGAACTGTTATTTTCATCATTTTCGCTCAACGCTCAAGACGCCATTAAACAATATTAATAATATAATATGAATAATCAATAATACTATACTATTAACTCTTAGAGAGGTACACCTACGCCTATTGCGTGCACAGCCATTCAGCTCACGATAGCATACGTCGATATGCTGTATGTATATAATTATCACACGAGACAGCATAAGTTAGAACAAAACTAACACAAGCAATACGTTTCCCATGCCCGAAAACCCTCAAGTGAAACTTTTCAGCCGCCCAGGACGTCATAATAAATTTTTAAAATCTTGGTTAGAGGAATTACGAAGGTGCCATACCTCCTGAACCGGAGCCTTAATCGAAAACAAAAAAGAGGCTTCGACATTTATAATTTTACTATGAAATAAAACATACCAGAGAGAAAATTTGAAAATTAAGATAAAAATAACTTCGCTTCCATGAAGGGTGCTAAAATAGGGTAAAAACCGTCATTTTGACCTGTGACCTCGAATCATGGGGGCGTCATACCCAGGTATCCATGGATGGCAGAGCAAAGCCAACACCATCAATGAATTTCCCATGCCGGAAAACCTTCAACTCCAAGAGAAACTTTTCAGCCGCAATTCGAAAGTTAATAGAAAAAATAACCATGGTTCCGTGCAGGGTACTAAAATGGGGTAAAAACTCTCATTTTGATCTCTGACCCCGGAACCAGATCTCAAATCAAAAAACTCGGGTATGGACACAGTAAATCGACTATGCCGTTTTGAATGAGCCCAAGGTCATGAAAATTAGTGTTAAGTCATTCCCGAGTTATGGCCGATCACATGTCGAAAGTTTGAAATTTAACTTTTGGAACTACTTTTTCATACTTTAACTATTAACTCATATCTTAAAAAACCCCTAAGGACGACTACTGCAGCATTTCGGAACAGTATAGTGCTAACGGAGTACAATTTATTCAAATTACGTTGTTAGTCATGCAAATCTGAAATTTACAGTTAATTTATACACCGGCCCCGATATTTTCGATCTTCATTCGGGACTTCGAGGGGTCCGCACCCCGTAGGTCATACTCCCTTGCATTCAATATATAATATTAATTGGCTACGGATAATTTGAAAAGTCATAAAAAATAATCGTCCTAACAAAAACGGCTATTACTAATAGCCTGTCTTATTGCCAGCGTGGTGTGTTTCGATAGTTATATATATATATATTATATATATATATGCAAATTATGTATACCGCTAAACGCTTATATGTGGTTTCACAGGTCCAACGAAAATAAACTTTGACGCATCACTGCAGCGTAGATAAGCGCAATACCGCAACGTGCAGAGCTACATAAACGTTTGAATTTCTGTTCAAAATAAGTCCGATATCAGCCATATCACCAGAGCAGCTGGGGAGAATATTGCAGTTTTCCTGTGTTTAAAATCTCGTTACAAGCCAACCCTGCCGGGTACGACACCACAATAGGAACAGACAGACGATTAGCATCTAGCCCGAGCAGATTTGACGATGTGGCTATTTTCGTGTTTTGGATCTCATGGGCCCATCAAAACCTCCTTTGACCCAATCCCGTTAGGCGAATAATGATAATAGCAATATGATACGCAGCTAGATAGGTAAGGAATGAATTGCTCTACACAATCACCAATTTCACCAATAGCGGCTGTGAGCGGTGAAGCGGCTGTGGAGATATGACTTTTTAGCTAACTTCGGGTTTTAAGAGCCCATTTATAAGTCCTTTTTGATCCAACTCCTGCCACCTAAAATAGCGAGTCTTATTGAGATTTGTCCTCTCTACAAAATGAGCCTAGATAAATGTATCGTTATCTTATCGCGTTAACGCTCTGTAACATGTTTTATCAGCCCCCGTTTTGACCCGAGCTTTTTCAGGGCGAAGGTGGTGGAATATGTTTTCCCGTTTAACTAAAAGACAAAAATACATATTTTAAGTTTTCGAATGAGCTTCGCAAGAATCAATCCGACCGAAAGAATTTGAGGTGTGCGCGTCGACCCAAGAAAATCAAACACGGACACGGCCGAAATTTACTACTCTGGCTAGTGAGAATTCGACACAATCCCAGTTTCCTTCACTACAGCCAGAATTCAACGCATATTGTTACCACTGATACGTACATACTTTTAATGCGACTATTTACTAAAAATCCTGAGTAAAATGAGAGCGATGTACTAAAACACGAAGGTCTTAGAAAGCTAACAATACATATTCAATAAAAATACCTCTATGTCATAAAGGCATTGTAACAAGGTAAAATGCAACCATGAAATTATTACAATTTCAAAAGGGATTTGAAGCCTGAAAACGACATTTATTCAAAACGGTAAAAGCTATAACTTCCAAAAGCTTAGATCGGCGGGAAAAACGATTGAAGTCGTCCTTCTGAATCGCACCTCACTCCCTCGGAAATTTTACATATGTTGCAATGGCTAATTCTGTTATTATGTGCGTATTTCCTGGTGTATAACTCAAATGGCTATCAAACGACTAATTTATTCATTCAATTATTAACCAATCGATGGAAATGATCTAAAATTACAATTATTTTATATAATTTTACTAATACTTGCGGTCGCACAAAACCAGTACGTATGCCATATTACTTTCATAAAGTTTACCTCAAGATTGTAAATCTTGGAAATCACTTCTGTCGATTCTGTACCTTCGGTAAATCACAACTCAGAAGTTGTACAACACCAAATGCTTGAAGAGCGGAGGGCTATGGCATTTTGCGTTCTACCCTGGCAAAACATTGGCGCCTCCAGTTCATGCCTACTGGCTTAATTTCGAGCTTCAGCTGGCTCAATCGAACCTGGTAAATATTGCGCTTTCTCCATGTAAAAACAAACTTTGGTGACTGAAAAATGTTTTAAAATGACGCTGGTAAGCTATTCATTTAAATTATATACTTAAAAAGGAACTGGCCTGTTTATTATAAGGTGTGGGGAGTCTCGCGCCACTCGGCGATCCCACCGTCCCATTCGCCAAATTCCCCCATGTTCACCCCACCCACACTCCATAAAATTCCGTAAAGGGAGATACTGAAACAAAACACACTCAAATTAAAATATGGCGGGAAACACTTGTTAGTAGCCAGGAGGTGATTTGATAAGGCAGTTAAGACTACTAATAATACCCATTCTCGACAATACACATACGAATTGATCAAACATATGCCGAAAATTACAGGCAAAAATAAAATTTCCAATCCCTTTCCACTCGAGATTTCCCATGGACTGAACATAGAGGCACTCCGGAGAAACCCCTCACTTTTTCCAGCAGGTGGAAAGACCAGAGTAAATAGTCGATTTTAAACTCCATAATGACGTCTTTGCAGTGATTCTAAGGCGATTTGTTTATTATTTTGTTTTTCATTAAAAAACACTAAATTTTGAATAAAGATTTCCAGTCTTCGAAGCCCGCGGAGCAACAAAAGCTGTTACGTATTTCATGCCCCCTAGTTCTAAACAAGGGTTCCCCAGTTCATGGTCCTGACAACATTTAGCAACATCAGAAAAAAGTACAATTACGTACAATAACAAAAGTACAAGTACGGGTTTCTAGATTGAAAATCGACTGAAACTCTACCTGGAAAATAACAAACGTAACAATACAGGCCCGACAAATCAGGGCTTCAAACTCCCCGGTGGCATGGTCTGAGCAAGCAAAAGAAATAGAAACGTACCGGGGAAGACCGGTGAGTACAATGGCAATTCTTATATTACACAATATTTAGTTGAATATGAACTTACACCACCGGGGTCTTTTTCCAGATCCAACCGTAGAACTGCTACTATCGGCTGCTGCGTATTGACTTAAACGGGACGACCGCCTTACAGATTGCAGTTGCTGTGGATGAAGATCTCGGTTACAGCTGTCCGCTATAGTATGACTTTTTGTTGACATCATAAAAGCTTAACGATTGCATGGGGTATATGCACTAATCCAAAATATATTTTAGAATAACTTCCAACATATTCCTGCAAAAGGAAAGCGAATACGCATCATTTAAATTGGTGCACGGTAAGTAACAAACAAATATATACACAAAACATAATGGTTTTACATAATTTTCTAAAAGTAAGTCGGCAAATACACAACTGTAATAAATATGCCACCATTTAAGACAGGGCACAATCACAACCATAGAACAAGTTGACATTCATTTCGAACTAGGCTCTCAAAATTGGCAGAATGTTGGGTCTGTGTCCTTTCAAGTTCTTCAATTTAAGACTAGAGCGCTCGGTTCGTGCGTCTAGGCAAAATCTTGGGCATCCCCTTATATATATATATATTATGATAAGATATTGCAAATTTTCTTCGTCCCGATAAAACGCCCTATCTCCAGTTGATAAAAAATAAACCGATTACTAAAAATTTAAACTGATTAGTGACAACTGATTTAAATTTTAATATATATATATTAACATTCCAAAAATTACAACACAGATTTGCTTAGAAATCATTATTACTTCTATCAAACACGTTTTGGCGGCGTTTTGATGTATGTAATTTATTTAGTTTTGAAATCCAGGTTCCGTAGTTGTACGTATCAAACGACGCTGGCTGTTCAAACCACAAACTGACTCGGCTCAGATTAAAATCTTTCCTTGCCGCATATCGATATAAAGCAAACTCTTCAACGTTAATGCCACGAGATGAATATCACTGTCCAACAGGTGCCTAATTAAGTTGATTGAAAACTGAGTAAATAAGCCATTGGATTTAAATTCATTTTACAAAAGTAATTATATACATTTTGTAAGGCATTTTGCCTCCAGCGTTTGACAAGGCATTTTGCAGCTTATATTGCTAGAGTTGTACGTTTCCAACAGTTCGGCATTTAAGGGTTCGCAGCTTTAGAGTTGCTCAATTTCTTGTTATGCAGTGTTTTTGGCTTTCTCTGCAGCGCGAATTCCGATACTCACATGGTCGCCGGGACAAAGGTATAGGAAACCACAAGAGTGTAGACAACGTAGACCATGACTGAGCGACAGAGTAAAGGTCGAACGCGACTTGAAGTGGAATGGACATTAAACTATGTGTTCGCATAACGATGTATGCTAAAAGTCCAAGGCAGGGTATATGTAGCTAGGTTACCGATTGAAAAGAAATGTCTCAAAGTAACCCTAAGCAAAGCAGAAGGGAGCAAGCAGCCGCAGTGACATCGGAACATGCGTCTCAAAGATTTTGCTGTGTAGAAATCGTAAACTTTGCCGCTATAAGATTTATAGAATCTCCTCAATTTTAAATTAAACCAGAAGTAAGTTCTTAGTTGAATCTATAGGTTTAGGTAGCCGTAAAAACTCGCAGAGAACTCAGACTATAGTGCCCTTTACCCTCACATTCGAAATCCCGCATTTTCGTGAAATTTTCATCCATGTTCGAGTGTAAAACTATGCATACGCGGTAGCGCAGAATTTTTTGTATTGTGTAATACGGACGAGATATATAACTAGCGCTATCACTATGCCCGCAGCTTCCGAAATGTATTATTGTAACGTCGCGGCTTTTACGTTTTACGCTCTTACGGTAAAACTTGGTATGCACTAAGTGGTTCTTTTCATGTCCTCAAATATAAATTATTACTAATTTTCGTTACAATACATGACTTTCGAGATTGAGAAGATTGTAGTTTAGGGTTTGTTGTAGCACAAATCATTGCAAATAAAGCCATCGGCTCCATGACTTTAGAGATTGAGAAGATTGTAGTTTAGGGTTTTGTTGTACCACAAATCATTGCAAATAAAGCCATCGGGTTCATAATTAATATTAGGCGGTAGAAACTCCGTTATTTTGACCAAACGACCCATCCCGAAAATAATCAAAATTCCAACATTCGTATTTTCATAGAGTTCGCTGATAGCCTTCAACTGGGTGTGGAAGAAGACCTGTAGTGTTAGAATATTAGCTTCTCTTACGCAAATTATCACGCTTTGGAATAATCATAGTCAAAAATAGGAAATTTTGTACCTCCAGAAAAACCTGGTTTTTCTATTTCTTAAATTAAGCTTAAACTAGGGTTGTGAAGGTAGAATGATCTGAGAAAATGGTTTCAGCGTTTTAGAGTGGGCTGAATTTCACTGATAAGAGAGCAATATATACGTATTATAGGTTTGAGAGTTTTGAAGTTTGAGCTTAAGTAGGGAAAGGTGTAATAAAGAAATAAATTTTTGAAACAAAATTTTCAGAATTTGCGAACTTAAGACTCCGATAACCCACAGGACCCCCGACAGGTATCTTAATTGTTGTCGGGGGTTCCCTAGGCTAGTTGGGATCCTAAGCCTTAAATTTCAAAAATTTTAGTTTTAAATTTTATTCTCTATTATATGGCTCCCTACCTAAACTTAAATCTTAAAACTTCGAAATTTTCAAATTTTGTTTACACAAAAAAATTTTACTACTTTCTTTACTACTTTCCTAATTTGCATAATTTGTTTTATTTTTATTAGCTAACTTAAGCTTAAAGTGTTTAGTCTTAAGTTGTGGAGTTGTGTTGCTAGTTTTGTGAAGATCGGTCGACAAGTTCTTTACGCTTTAACTACGGAGTTTGCAATTGGCTTTATTTCTATATTATTGATTACGTAGCTAACGGCTACACGGGTTTACACGTTTTATTACGATTATGGCTGTTGTATTTTCGTGAGAATGCTCCGAACGGAGAGGAGTCAGGAGACTACCTGGTACTTGGTTATGCAGCTTGGCGTTATTTTCTGGGATTGTTAGAAACAGAGCGTAAATAATTGCGCTAGGACGAGTCTGATTCGGATTTTACGTTAAAGGAACAAAGAATTGCACGAGCTCTATTTGGTGTTCGACTTTTCACGGTTCTGGAGTATGAGTGGTTTGTGAAACGGAGCCTTAGTAGTAGCGTACTTCACAAATAAGTAGCACTAGTACTGGTTATTAATTTAGTAATACCTATTAATTCCCCAAGTAAAAAGGAGTGGCTTCAAGATAGATAATAGTAACTAGACTTAGTAATATCTTACAAATTCCGCCTATAGCGTCGAGTGAGCAAAACCTGGGCGAGTTTATTAGGTGGGTCCGAGGTAATAACATTGCTTGTTGGGGCTGCCATCCAATCGAGGGTGGCTCAGCAAGTTGTGCTATTCTTGAATAGACCGGGCGAGTAAGCGGATTCGATTACCCCCTTGAGCTACCAGTAGATCCCAACTACTCATTTTGAGTCAGCCAGTCGGAAGCCTAGGATCTCCCTGTGTACGGCAGCCAATCGGGGTCTGCACAGGGAAGAAAGCCTCAACTGCCTAGTAGTCGACCGCTACTATCCAGTTCTAATAACCGGGCCTGCTTGGCAATCGGGAGCGGCTTGTTAAATACTGGCACGTATTAGCGTAAATCTAAGGACCTAGGTTCAGCTAATTTTTTTAATTTTGGAAAGGAGGTGAAGGCGTCAGTTATGCTTCATGTAACACTTCATCGTTTTATATTGGCATGAACAATACAAAAAACTAATACATTGTATAAATAACACGTAGATATATACAAAGACATCCCGAAAATAATATGTGAATGCGAGATGTAGGTACCAGGGCATGAGACCTTGAACCTCAGACTAGCGGGGTAGAAACCCATAAACACGTTTCTGAATTTAAATGTTTCCATCAAAGTTTAAGAATTGAGTAAAATTATATGAGAGCAACATCTTTCTGAACTGCTTACTCGAAGAGGCTAAGGGTAATTATATAAACGCGCGTCGGCAGCCAATAGGGGTCGATCGTCGAGCCAACCTCACAAGACGCTTATTAGAATTAACAATAACTTAACATTAACCTAATAGAGCTAGGAACAAGCGCGCCGAAAGGGACAGTGACAGTGGTCGAGCAGTGACAATATCTAAAATCAGGTGTAAGTATCCGGTGTGTTAAAAAGTGTGATCTGAAAAGGTAGCAATAAAGAATAATGCCGCGTATACGAATCGACGGGCATTAGTGCACAGACATTGGTGTCACGTGAAAGCCTACCGGGCTAAAGTGCTCATTAGTGTGCCTAACGTTTTACCGGCATTGTGTAATAAACATTTATTGCTACGTCTGTGGTGTTCGAGTATCTAATCCAGAGTGATCGAGCCGAGCAAGTTATGCACGCTGTAACGCGAAATATAAGGCACAGATCCTCATCACGCAAAGACGCGCGCCACATCAGATGTCCCACGGGCATACTACTGGCCACATCTCGGACCACAATGTTCAGGTGACGATTTCCGTCCCCATTTAAATACCGATAGCCGACATAACAAAAATACCTATTAACTCCTATCCCTTTGGACGTTTAAAAATATAATCAACGTTTAAAAATATAATCATTGCATTCACCACATAAAACTCCCAAGCAAAACTACAAACCTAGCTTAGTCACTACAGATGATTAAATAATAGATACATTTAAATGAACAGCAAAAAAGGAAAACATTAACAACAAATACAAATATAAAAATTAACCATAAATAGCATTACTATAATTCTTATTTCTCTACACTTACGTCGAAATATTTTTTCCTAACTGCAGGATAGCGGCGAAAAAGAGCCATGTTTTCAAGCAGGTTTTCAATCACTGACTATGTTTAGTTTTTTGAACAATATTAGCACGTAGACATCATTGGCGATGGGGCCCGAGTAAGCCTGAGCAAGGACCGCAGAGCCGGGGGGGCTAGGGGGGATATAGCCCCCCAGTTTTTGCGCGACAACGCAAGAATGAAATTAAATGTAACATTAGTTGGGTTGCTGAGATGCAGCTTCAACTATAAGCTGTGTCTCAGCAGCTAGTTACTGTTGTGATGTGACTATTTCAGGACATTAATTATTATATATATATGTGTTCTTAACTAATACGTGGCTAACCTGACTTCGTTTTCGATTTTATAAAGCTGTTTCGATTTTGGAAATGAAGAAACGACATATAATCTCTCTGAGTTCATAGGTTCCTCCAAGAAAACCAAGGGGTAAGTGTTGGGTAATCATAAGCAGTTATCTTCATAGTAAGACAAGTTCGGAATCGCAGACGACGGTTTTACAAGCTTCAATGTAAAGTTTTTGTATGAAAACAGGATTTTCGCTGGGTACGTTTTTATGCCGCATGCAGTAGGGTCTCCAAAATAAACTGCCTGGTCGATATTAAATACTTTTGAAATTACTTAGTACTTCTCGAAGTCTCGGTTTCGTGGGGAACTTCCTACGATTATCTAGATAACACTTATGACATATTGCTTTCGATTTCGATTTCGAAAGATTTCGATGCGTTTTTTGCACTTGTCCAGAAGCGGCGTCGTTCCTTAGAATGCAAGATTACCGATCCAAAGTTGCCACGAAAACGTGTTCCTCCTAAGAGAATCGATGACGGGACGGCCAAAGCGTATCATCCCCTTTCAATTGAAGACTACTACAGACAAATCTACTTTAAATCTATTGATGATATCATTATGGGCATCCAGCAGAGATTTGACCAACCCGGGTTCCAGACGTATAAAGCGATGGAAAGGCTTCTGCTAAACGTGGCCAATGGTACTGACTACTTAATGGATACGGAAACCTTAAAGACAGATTACAGCTGTGACATTAACTTTAACAGTTTAGCTGCTCAGTGCCCCGTTTTCCGGCAGCAGATGAAGGATCAAGCTGTGACATGCTTTGACGACATTTACCAGAAGATGAAGAAATAGGATTCGCACACCAAGGGGCTCTTCAGCGAAATTACGAAACTCGTCACCCTAATTCTTGTGAATCCTGCAACGGATGCTATTGGCGAACGATCATTTTCTGCTATGAGGCGTATCAAAACATGGCTACGAACCACAATGACGCAAAAGCGCTTCAATAGTCTGGCCGTATTAAACATTCACAAGGAGCGAACCGACGGGCTTAATTCGGCCGATGTTGCCAACGATTTTGTTCAGCTTAATGACAATCGAAAATGCGTGTTCGGGACATTCAGTGACAAAGACTTTGGCGTAAAGTAAAATCTGAGCGATGGGTATGATGACAAATTGAACTGTTTGTACCTTTGCCGTAATTTTGATAATATCACTCTGTCTAGATGTTAAATTAAGTTAGGTGTAAGGTACGTGCATGTTACCAAACCAGCCCCCTCACGTTCAATTACGCCCGCAGTCCCTGCTGAGGCGCGTTAAGTTATAACGTTAGAAAAAGAAAAGCTCAGAGCGGGTGCTCGGGCGGCGGCAGCCCACTCCGCCCGACTTAGGCTTAACCTAAGCGTATATCTCATATAAAAGGACCTTAGCTTAGGCTAAGACTAAGGCTTAGGCCTAACATATCGATAAAGGCATGGCCTGCATTTTATTTCCGCCCCTCACAGTTACTTGGGCCATAGAAGGAAAGCAGACGCAATGTTGTGTCCACCTGGATCTGTCGAAAATCTGAGGATATATATTTTTAGATTTTTGCGAACAATGTTCATTTTGTTCATACATGCTCATATGGTGGAAGAAGGTTACCCGTTGAGGATCCAACTCCCTCCCCCATGGGCCCGGCTGACCCAGATAGGTTATCCAACACTCCGTAGAGGCGGCCTAGGCGCCGAAGCCATAGGCGCATTTCGCTCACAGCCCGGACCCAACCCCTTGGGAAGGTCCAATGCCTCCTTGCCCGTCCCCCAACTCTCCCCTCTACCCCAGGACCCATAATCCATTGAGACTTGGGATCTTGGGACTGTTCTGCGCCAGCACTAACAGCTAACAAATAAACCCGCTTTGTTTATGACGATACTGGTACTTTAACATTGTCCACGAACGCAGACTAATCCAAGTAAAAAAGCAGAATACATGTTCAAGGGGGAGGAGGAGCGGGTAACCGGATCTTCGGTGAAGGTGGGATGCCTTCATTCTCCAGTGGTTTCAGCCGGCCACGCTGCCGGCCCTATGGGTTCGGCGCTTGCGGAGCCAACGGAGAGGTTAAGTCACATGTAGAGAAAAGAGCAGCAGGTCAGACCTAGGGTAGGTCTGGGCTTTGGAGGGGGGTTAAATTGCCTACCTTACTCCTGAGCATGTATGCAGAATAGATAACAATTCAGAAAACCGGCTTTTGTAAATTGAATATTGCCAAAATTTTATCTGAACCAACGGTATATTTCCTAACGCTCGGTCATATGCTAACAAATCTTTAATCAGGAGAAATACTAACGAAGGTCCCTGTCGTCTTTGTAAATGCATCATTAATTCGATATTTGCTACTATAAGTTGGGACCGAAATAGAGTAGTTGGTAGCGTAACATTGATTAATATCGCATAATGATCAATGTTGCGGTAGACACATGCCGCACACAAGTGTGGTTCATACATGCTCATCGGACGGTAGGGCTTGCCCCCTCTGAGGCGCAGAACGACGGTCCTAGGCATTGGAATTTGAAATAGTGGAATTTCAAAATACTCACGGCAGTGCGTGAGTCCAGTTCAGGGGCATATACCATGGTCCTTGTTTTGTCAAAATCAGGAACTGAAGCATTCGCGTTTACACTTCTGCTATAGGTATCCACATTTTACTGGACGTGCACAAGAGCTCTGCTATGTACGAACGAAATTTCCGCACGCGCGAATTTCTCCATTTCGCAAGGTTATTCGCGTTCATCAAATAATATACTGAATCGCATAGCTGTTTGCGCGGTCTATGTATGCACTGTGGTGTATACAAAAAATGCTATAGATAATCGCTTTTCCGTATACACTGTTAAAAATACGCTGCTAAAATTACAAAATAGCGACCTGGAACAGCACCATGTTGCTATATCAGAAGTCTTTATTCCCGTACATAAGGCAAAACATTTGTTCGCGTATGCTCATCGGTTTTAAGATCATGACCTCATTTGACAAATGATCACCCCAAGTTAATACACCTAAGTGTGTTCATGCTTAATACTATCAACGATTTTTTACAAATGCAAATTTGTATTTATCATATAAATAAGCAAGTCGAATAATGCTCGGTTGATCCCGACAGGTCATTCTTTCAGGATGATCCGACGCTGCTAACACGAATTCCCTATTTTCTGATATTAGATGCTCGCAGTCAGTGTAAAACTTTGCCGAATTGTGCATATATGTGTGATTCATCGTTAAGCTTAATTGTTTTTATTTTTCTTGGGTTTTTTAAACATGTTCCATAGCTTTATGCAAACATTCATAAAATTTGAAATAGAAAAAGCAAAACTGTGGCCCGAATACTAATTTTTGCATTGTATTTTCAGTTTGAAGTTGCAGAACAACTTAGGCATGAGGTATCAGCAGACCCGCCGCGATGATCTGCATCGATTGCTATGCTTTTTGAAATAAAATTTGCTGCAGATCATGTGACAATGTCACTTTATGAACTGTTTAATCCCGACACGTCTAGTATATTGCCAACACTTTGTGGGTTTATTTCCGACACAATAGCTTTATCCCGACAGTACAGTTAAATAAGCCAAAACTATCTTTTAGAAAAGAATAATCTTTTCTAACGATGGCATTTTTGGCATTTGCTGCAACGAAAATTGGTGGCTTTGTCAGTTTAGGTTACGTAGATCACATACCTAAATAAGCCCATGATTTAATACCTTTTCAGATTCCTTTTCTTGCACTAGTAGGAAGTACAATACCTCCATGCAGCATGTGATATAACATGCCTATTGAGTAAGAACATTTTTGTAAATTTATGGCTTTGAATTTTCAACGAAATTTTGCGAAACGTTTTTATTGAGAAAGTTTGCGTGGAAAACCTTGCATTCTATTTTTACTATTACACCTCTTAAGCAAAACAGATGTATTACAATGAAATATTACATATGAATTTGTCTGAACAATTAGTATTATTTTAAAAATATGCACTTCATAAGTACAAACGGGTCCTCGAAATCCGCATTGCAAATGTAAACTGGTTCTCGAGACGTTGCAGAATTGGTAAACTTCAATTTCAATTACTTACGATTATACTGGCAAAGTAGTTTACAATTTCGAAACCCTTTTCTAAGCCACAAAATCCAGCAAAATCATGCTCCATTTCCAATAAAGCACAGTCCACACTTCTCTGGCTTTTCTCCACAGGACCAAAATTTCACCTTAGGGCTTCGAGCTGGCGTCCATCAGTTGCAAGCTGGGAGAATAGAAAAAACCTGATGATGTTCCCCAGGTTAGCTGGACGGCAAATGTTCACGAGATTCTTGATGTCACTTCAAAATACCTGGTGGATGTTGGGGCTTCACCTGAGGGAAGCCAAAATTTATCTGGGGTACATGACCTGAGAAAACCGCTGACTCATGTGGAAGCCCGAAATGCCTTGTGACTGTAGCTGTCAAGTGCAAAATTCCGGTTTGGTTTTGGGACAATTCTGTGCTTGATTTCCTGAAGGTTTTGAGCCGCTTATATCGTAGACATAGAGTTGAACTACACTGTAGAAATGAAATGATTCTAAGGTCTCCTATATTACTGTTAAATGACTTGTTCCAAGTTGGATTTAGCACCATGCAAAGGTAGATTTCTAGTAATTTTGGCACGATTATATCGAGCTCAGAAGAGATTATTACATAGTAAATGTATATTGATTCTAAAGAAGACATCTTGTTCTCAAACCAAAATTTCCGGTTCGATTTTGGCCAATTCAGCGGGTGATTTCTAGTCGATTTTGAGACCCTTATGTCTAGCTCGGAAGTGTCTATTACACAGTAAATATATATTTTAACGTAGATATATAGCTGTCAAGTGCAAAATTCCGGTTTGGTTTTGGGACAATTCTGTGCTTGATTTCCTGAAGGTTTTGAGCCGCTTATATCATAGACATAGAGTTGTACTACACTGTAGAAATGAAATGATTCTAAGGTCTCCTATATTACTGTTAAATGACTTGTTCCAAGTTGGATTTAGCACCATGCAAAGGTAGATTTCTAGTAATTTTGGCACGCTTATATCGAGCTCAGAAGAGATTATTACATAGTAAATGTATATTGATTCTAAAGAAGACATCTTGTTGTCAAACCAAAATTTCCGGTTCGATTTTGGCCAATTCAGCGGGTGATTTCTAGTCGATTTTGAGACCCTTATATCTAGCTCGGAAGTGTCTATTACACAGTAAATATATATTTATTTTAAGGTAGATATATAGCTGTCAAGTGAAAATTTCCGGTTTGGTTTTGGCACAATTCTGTGCTTGATTTCCTGCCGGTTTTGAGACGCTTATATCGTAGACATAGAGTTCAACTACACTGTAGAAATGAAATGATTCTAAGGTCTCCTATATTACTGTTAAATGACTTGTTCCAAGTTGGATTTAGCACCATGCAAAGGTAGATTTCTAGTAATTTTGGCACGCTTATATCGAGCTCAGAAGAGATTATTACATAGTAAATGTATATTGATTCTAAAGAAGACATCTTGTTGTCAAACCAAAATTTCCGGTTCGATTTTGGCCAATTCAGCGGGTGATTTCTAGTCGATTTTGAGACCCTTATATCTAGCTCGGAAGTGTCTATTACACAGTAAATATATATTTATTTTAAGGTAGATATATAGCTGTCAAGTGAAAATTTCCGGTTTGGTTTTGGCACAATTCTGTGCTTGATTTCGTGCCGGTTTTGAGACGCTTATATCGTAGACATAGAGTTCAACTACACTGTAGAAATGAAATGATTCTAAGGTCTCCTATATTACTGTTAAATGACTAATTCCAAGCTGGATTTAGCACCATTCAAAGGTAGATTTCTAGTAATTTTGGCACGCTTATATCGAACTCAGAAGAGATTATTACATAGTAAATGTATATTGGTTCTAAAGAAGATATCTTGTTGTAAAACCAAAATTTCCGGTTCGATTTTGGCCAATTCAGCAGGCGATTTCTAGTCGATTTTGAGACCCTTGTATCTAGCTCGGAAGTGTCTATTACACAGGAAATATTTATTTATTTTAAGGTGGATGTATAGCTGTCAAATGAAAATTTCCGGTTTGGTTTTGCCACAATTCTGTGCTTGATTTCCAGCCGATTTTGAGCCGCTTATATCGCAGACATAGAGTTCAACTACACTGTAGAAATGAAATGATTCTAAGGTCTCCTATATTACTGTTAAATGACTAATTCCAAGTTGGATTTAGCACCATTCAAAGGTAGATTTCTAGTAATTTTGGCACGTTTATATCGAACTCAGAAGAGATTATTACATAGTAAATGTATATTGATTCTAAAGAAGACATCTTGTTGTCAAACCAAAATTTCCGGTTCGATTTTGGCCAATTCAGCGGGTGATTTCTAGTCGATTTTGAGACCCTTATATCTAGCTCGGAAGTGTCTATTACTCAGTAAATATATAATTATTTCAAGATAGATATATAGCTGTCAAATGAAAATTTCCGGTTTGGTTTTGCCACAATTCTGTGCTTGATTTCCAGCCGATTTTGAGTCGCGTATATCGTAGACATAGAGTTCAACTACACTGTAGAAATCAAATGATTCTAAGATCTCTTATATTACTGTTAAATGACTAATTCCGAGTTGGATTTAGCACCATTCAAAGGTATATTTCTAGTAATTTTGGCACGTTTATATCGAACTCAGAAGAGATTATTACATAGTAAATGTATATTGATTCTAAAGAAGACATCTTGTTGTCAAACCAAAATTTCCGGTTCGATTTTGGCCAATTCAGCGGGTGATTTCTAGTCGATTTTGAGACCCTTATATCTAGCTCGGAAGTGTCTATTACACAGTAAATATATATTTTAAGGTAGATATATAGCTGTCAAGTGAAAATTTCCGGTTTGGTTTTGGGACAATTCTGTGCTTGATTTCCTGCCGGTTTTGAGCCGCTTATATCGTAGACATAGAGTTCTACTACACTGTAGAAATGAAATGATTCTAAGGTCTCCTATAGTACTGTTAAATGACTTGTTCCAAGTTAGATTTAGCACCATGCAAAGGTAGATTTCTAGTAATTTTGGCACGATTATATCGAGCTCAGAAGAGATTATTACATAGTAAATGTATATTGATTCTAAAGAAGACATCTTGTTCTCAAACCAAAATTTCCGGTTCGATTTTGGCCAATTCAGCGGGTGATTTCTAGTCGATTTTGAGACCCTTATGTCTAGCTCGGAAGTGTCTATTACACAGTAAATATATATTTTAACGTAGATATATAGCTGTCAAGTGCAAAATTCCGGTTTGGTTTTGGGACAATTCTGTGCTTGATTTCCTGAAGGTTTTGAGCTGCTTATATCGTAGACATAGAGCTCAACTACACAGTAGAAATAAAACGATTCTAAGGTCTATAGTACTGTTAAATGACTTGTTCCAAGTTGGATTTAGCACCATGCAAAGGTAGATTTCTAGTAATTTTGGCACGCTTATATCGAGCTCAGAAGAGATTATTACATAGTAAATGTATATTGATTCTAAAGAAGACATCTTGTTGTCAAACCAAAATTTCCGGTTCGATTTTGGCCAATTCAGCGGGTGATTTCTAGTCGATTTTGAGACCCTTATATCTAGCTCGGAAGTGTCTATTACACAGTAAATATATAATTATTTCAAGGTAGATATATAGCTGTCAAATGAAAATTTCCGGTTTGGTTTTGCCACAATTCTGTGCTTGATTTCCAGCCGATTTTGAGTCGCGTATATCGTAGACATAGAGTTCAACTACACTGTAGAAATGAAATGATTCTAAGGTCTATAGTACTGTTAAATGACTTGTTCCAAGTTGGATTTAGCACCATGCAAAGGTAGATTTCTAGTAATTTTGGCACGCTTATATCGAGCTCAGAAGAGATTATTACATAGTAAATGTATATTGATTCTAAAGAAGACATCTTGTTGTCAAACCAAAATTTCCGGTTCGATTTTGGCCAATTCAGCGGGTGATTTCTAGTCGATTTTGAGACCCTTATATCTAGCTCGGAAGTGTCTATTACACAGTAAATATATATTTATTTTAAGGTAGATATATAGCTGTCAAGTGAAAATTTCCGGTTTGGTTTTGGCACAATTCTGTGCTTGATTTCCTGCCGGTTTTGAGACGCTTATATCGTAGACATAGAGTTCAACTACACTGTAGAAATGAAATGATTCTAAGGTCTCCTATATTACTGTTAAATGACTTGTTCCAAGTTGGATTTAGCACCATGCAAAGGTAGATTTCTAGTAATTTTGGCACGCTTATATCGAGCTCAGAAGAGATTATTACATAGTAAATGTATATTGATTCTAAAGAAGACATCTTGTTGTCAAACCAAAATTTCCGGTTCGATTTTGGCCAATTCAGCGGGTGATTTCTAGTCGATTTTGAGACTCTTATATCTAGCTCGGAAGTGTCTATTACACAGTAAATATATATTTATTTTATGGTAAATATACAGCTGTCAAGTGAAAATTTCCGGTTTGGTT
>JASANE010018577.1:0-18928 GCA_030248225.1 Trileptium ribeirensis | reverse complement strand
TTTAAAAAGTTGGTTTGAAATTTTCCACGTTTTTTGCTTCATCTGTGATCCAAACATATGTAATATATATTATACAATGATCAAGCTCCAATACAACCAAGCAAAAGAAAAGATTAACTAAGCAATTTGCCGTTTGAAACGTAATTAGGGCACATAATTTCAGTAGGAATTTTTCATAATAACCTGCAGGAGTTTGTTAACAAATCAAAGCAGTTCGTTGCTGGTAGCAGCTATTTTACACATCCAGAAGTCTGTGCCGTACGTTCCAATTAAACCGGTCCAATTCGGTAACAGAGTATGGCTAACGCAGAAGTACTTAGGGTATGCTTGGTTAACATTAAATTGCTTCAAAAACCCGCCAATGCGCTTGTAAAATTGGTAAATCAGTCTAAATTGAAGTAAACTAACGTTATCTGCAACGCAGCTAGGAACTGCTTTCTTGGCAAAGAACTGTATTTATTGAAACTGTGCGAGCAGCATCACAGTGTGTCTCATTTAAATCATTCTGATTAGAAAGTTATCATCATTATCATCTAACTTACGGGCACTGTTTGTCCAACGCTAGCCTAAACGGTGTACCTTATCAGAAAATTACCTTCTATCTATTATTTTCTCTTAGAATCATATAAACCAATAATTTCAAGTTTCCTACAGAAGAACATGTAACAAACGTATGTGTAGTAAAGGAAGACGACTGGAGACAGAGCGAAAGTGTGTATTCTACGCTCCAAGCTTTGTAAGCTTATTCGATTTGACGCAGTATACGCAATGGTGTATAGTGGAAGGCATTTTTTGCTCCGGTTCCGGATCCGGTTTAAATGGACGGCTCCGGTTGTTGGTTGCGGTTCCGGCAATTTTCGGTTCCGGCTATTCCCTGGTTTATATGTGTGATTTTGGTAACAGTCGATACACATGTCGTGGAAAGGTTATCACTGGATCCTATCACCAGTTTCTGAAATACGGTAAACCGTCGATTTCAGAAATTAATCATTAGATTTCGCTTTGTTTTTCATCAAGCACTAACTTGTCAACGATATTGTCTCATGGTGTTAAATTTGGTACCAGTCGAAATGCCCTAGTGCCAGTGTTGGAGTCGGCACTTCTTTTTTCTATATTCCGAGGTTGAGTCAAAAAATACACTGTCAAATTTTCCCCATTTTCGGCAAAAAGTCGGGATGCGCGAGATGCACAAAATTTTTTTGTTTCTGGTCTTATTTTTTCTTGTATTGCTAACCAAACACAATTACAATGGATCAAACTAAAAATAACTTTTTATTCTAACATTAAAACTGACGAAGTATTCTCGTGTTCAACATGACCTTGCGCGTTTTTTGGCACTTTGGACCTATCTTGGTCATTTTTTACGACTTAGGGACTATATATCGCGAGTCAGGAATAAATTTTAAATCCGATAAGGGAATTTTTTCGTATTTGTCCCAAGAGTACGTTAAGAAATTTCAATTAGATGTATTTTGAAAATTGAAGGACTAGATACATTTGGAAAATAGTGTCTTGTACAATTTGAACAATTCTCAAAGTGCAACATTCCTAGCTATGTGGTTCTGATTTATATGATTTTGGCTGGATTTAGGTATTTAGACTCGATTTTTGGCCCAAATTTGTTAGTTAGCGGTCTTTGAACTACATTTTAGCCAAATACCATATCTCTGGTGTCTTGTTGGGAACCCATGTAACGCCTCACATGAATTTGCATTCAGTCACTGAAATAAAAACAAGTGTTTGACGCACCCCTCATTAAGTGGGCACGAGTGCACAGCTGCAGCTGTAAAATCAATCGTGTCCGCAAAGTGTAAATAAAATTTCATTTTGAAATGCCGATAAGATATAATTAAAAAGGGGTTCACCAACCCATAACGTAGGTAAAATAGGTTGCACTAGAGTATGAAATTAAAGCAGAGATCGATATTAAAGTACACACTGCGATAGATTGCATAAACTTTGCAAAAGGGTATATTTCGGCAATACATACAGTTGTAACAGGGTTTACTGTATTCATATTCAATATTAAATATTTTTACATAGTATATTTCAGTTGAGGAGGATTTACTTCTAAGTTGAAGTGATTGGTCCGAAGTGATATCTTAGGACGGTGCTGACATTTAGGATTCTGCTTGTACTGATCTATGCTTCATTTTAAATGGATGAACCACAGCATTACTTAAGATGTCATTAAAAAACCAATAATACATATCAAAAATATTGCACGCAATAATTATTATAATGTTCATAACGGATATTATTATGATTGTACTAACAGCGATAGAACTGATAACAGAAAGTGCAGCGGCAAAGTTGTATTAAATTAATTACGCATTTCAAACTAATAATGGAGTGTTTGCGTTCTAAACCCCAAGTACATTTACCGTGTAATATCGTTGGCTTGAAGATTTCCGCAACAAAATACTACAGTACACGTCAGAAATGACTGCCGCATTTCGAGCGAGCAAGTTTGCAGTTTAGATTATTTTAGAACATAAATTTAACGGCGTTTATTTAGAATATATATTTTAATAATTTTGTTTACATTCACCCTATAAGCCAAACAATGCGGACATGCTTTTTGAACCTTTCCTATTAATACACAAAACGAATGAATGAATGAATGTGGCTTATTGCCGTAGTTGCTTTGGCTGTAAACTTTGGGTTGGCGAACCGCTTCCTAATTATCGGTATTTTAAAATGAAATTTTATTTACAGTTTGTGGACTCGCTTGATTTTACAACTGTAGCTGTGAAGTGGTACTTACTTAATGAGCGGTACATCACACACTTGTTTTTGTTATTTTAGCGACTTAATGAAAATTCAGGTGAGGCGTATTGGGGTGTAATTGGTCATCTTGTTTTTAATAGTGAGTTAAACAGCTTTATCAGACTATATAGCGCGCGACAACAATGAACAGTATGTGGGAAGGTGGTTTAGTGCCTTGCTTGTTTTTGATATTTTAATGAGTGAAATAACGAAGGGCGTTGTTATGACTGAAACAGTTTATAACAAATTTATAAAACTTAGATATATTACATATGTTTGGATCACAGATGAAGCAAAAAACGTGGAAAATTTCAAACCAACTTTTTAAACCGGAATTCCGGTTCCGGTATGGTTTTTGCCCTTTGCCGGAACCGCAACCGGAACACGATTTTCGCCGGAACCGGTACCAGAATTCCGGTTACTCCCTGATATAAACCTACTTGTTGGGTAACCAGATCCAAAAACGTATTTCAAAACCTTCTCGAGAGCTACAACACTATATATATGTAGTGTCTTCTCGGAAAGGCTCGTCGAACCAGAGGTTCGTGACTTTTCTCCGAGAAGCCATAATACTTTTGCAAAATTTCGACCCAACTTGCTCGCTCGAAAATTAACTTAAATTTTCTGGCGAGCATTGTGTATTCATAAAAAACATATTTTTACCGGAACGTAAATAGCTGCCCGACATCTAACATGCGTAGTAGCTCGGTTTTTGACCGTGGATAATCAAAACGATATCGCTGGGTTTCAAACGCGGGAACAATTAAAGCTTTGTGACTCATATCGTCTGAAAAGAAAATGAAAGAAATAAAATACAGAAATGACAATATACGAGTCAGGGCTCATGTCACGTTTAGGGACCGGACATTATATTGTTAGGAAGCAGAACATATTAGCGCAAAGGCTCAGGGGCGTAACCCCCCCCAGTCTCCCGACTTAGACTTAGTATGTACATAATACAGGGACCTTAGCTTAGGCTCTGTATATCGCGGCCTGCACAGTATGCATTTCACTTCCGCCCCTAAAAGTTACATTTGCCCGAATCAGATAGCTTGGTGGCATAGGCAGGAAAACGAAATGTGAAATAGCACTCTCACAAGGTTAAAAACAAAATCTATGAATGCTATTGTGCTTAAGTATAATATTTAGACATTCTACTTAGGTACAATAATATTTAGACATACAAGTAAAACAAAAAGATAATGTCTGTCCGTTTACATAAAGGTGCTTTAATACATTACTATAGTAAAACGCTAACTCATTTTAAATAGAATTATTAAAAACTTTCTGACAACTTCGGTCCAAACATACAATAATGTTTTCTTTCATTTAAGCCCTAACAGCACAGCTCAATGAATCGGTAAACGTTCCGCTCCGCAAGCAAACTACTATAATGTACAATGTCATCGGTTTGCAACTAGTAAGTAGCGTGTTAGCTTATAAATTCAGCCGAATATGACGCTAGTTATTGAGTAACTGAGCAGATATACTCTTTTATTGTGTATTTGAGGACTATATTACTTAAAGGATAAATAATTACTCTACAAAATGAGATCAATATACATATAGCTCAAGTGATTAAAGAGATATGGCTGTTATCGTGATTTTGGGCTTTATAGGCCCATTCAAAAATCCATTTACACCCGGCCCTGTAGCATAAATAACTGCAATAGCAGCACATCATGCGCATTTGGAATTTAAGTTCTCTACAAAATGAGACAAAAATTCCCATATAGCTCGACTGGTCACGGAGATATTGCTGTTTTAGAGTATTTTGGGGCTCAAGTGGCCCATTTAAAACCTCTATTGACCGCTGTCCTATATTCTAAAAGTGTTATGTAGACAAAATGAACTTAATTTGACTCAGATACACCGGTTGTCGAAATAGAATGAAGAACATAATTTTTTGAGGCATTTTCCACGCCACTTCGGGCGCTTTTTCAGCACCTTGATATTTGGGTTTCCCCCAGGTCCATCTAGTTTTTTGCTTCGCCGAGTTAAGCCCCTAAGTATTTCTTCAGCACAAAATAAGATTTTTTCCTTATGGAATCGAAAAAATATCTAAATTCGTGAATTAGTAGCGCTGCAAAACTGATCTCACCGTGTTACACCTAGTAGACAATATTGACACAACAAAAAATTCGTTTAATCCAAATACGTTGAGAGTGTATCTAAATTTCCGTGGTAGAAGCTAAAAACAAAAGCATACCTTGTGAGGCAATAGCTTGACGTAGAACATCGTGCAGGCCGAACATCGGCAGGAAATCGATATCGACAAGGAAGACGTACGGTGTGAGTGATTGCTTGAGCGCAATGTTGCGCAGCGTGTTTACCGGATAGAATGACTGCAATGCAAACTAACATCTCTTATGCATACAGAGCGTTTCAGATTTATGCACTTATTACGCATATCCGCGGTTGCTACGTGAACTTTAAGAAAATTAATAAACAATTTTACGGCAAAATAAAACATTTTGTGAAATGAACAATAACTATTTTTAATAATTTATTACAGCTAGCAATAAATACAGTCGAAATCGCAATCGAATCGAAATTTTCTTAAGTGACGATCAAAATCCATTACAATACTGTTTAATCAAAATACGCAAATATTGATCCAAATAATAATATAAATTTGAAAATGTACCGACAATTTGATAGAAATTTCGTTTTGTCCATATCGATCGAAAAAAAATTAATTTAATCTAAACCGACCGAAATTGAAATCAGTCAAAATTTCGTTTAAGCGAGATTAATCGAATTTTCGACCTATAATTATTTTAGATTTATAACCGCAGTTCTGGATTTAAGGTACCCACATTACATACGGTGATTCTAGCAAAGTGTCTCAACGCCTTAGTAAAAGAAAAATATTACAAACGTAATAAATTAATCATTTCTCAAACTTACCCCTTCTTTATAAACTATATGATACGCAACGTTGCGTCGTTGTGACAAAGCCGACGACTGTTCGACATAAGATAGCAGCTGTTGAGCTTCGCTGTCAGATACATAAAGCGCTAAGCTAACGGGACCATCCCAATGCTCAAGAAGACCTTCGAGCATCTGTAGGCGATCGACTGACATTTGCGTTACAAGGGTAACGTCATCGCGATTCTGAGAAAAAAGTTATAGTCACTCTCATTGATATCGATGGATAAGGGTTAATAACACTGGCTAAGTAAACTATTTCGTTTATTAAAACATTGATCATGGTTTGAGTTTCGATTTTGATGGACTTATACTTATAGAGTATCTTATTCAGTATTTATCGTCTGTGGTATCTATCACTGTCATTTATGACTCCCAGACTACAAGTGCTGCTGCGTACAACATATAATGCGGGCACAAACACTTATCGAGGGATATGTAAAGCTTTCAATGTCTCGCAATCTTAGGGAGCTAGATGGGATAAAAAGATAACAATTACAGCAAAAGTCTGCGTACATGATAAGCGTACTTGCCAGAAATGAGTGTCGTAGAGCATGAACATGCGATTTCAAACGATCCAGGATCGCTCGAGGTTCCGGAAGTATTAAAATTAATAACAAAATTTTGTTTTTGCAGCTAATTTTTTGGAGTGAGTCGTGAGCGAATGTCAAGCAAGCGGTATTTATTTTTGACGAGTACTGTAACTTTATATCGCAATTACAATCCTGTCCTAAAATAAGTGCAATAATTTAAAACAATGGGAAGTTAATTCGACCGCAATCGATCGAAGTTTCGGTCGACCATTTTGCACTTATTTCTGGCCGTGACTGGAATAGTTAACAACACACAAAAGGGCACTTTCAAATAGCTTTAAAACAAAATGTAACAGATGTAAATGTAATAGATCTAATAAACATACATATTCTAAATACACATGTTGTTCCACAACCATAAACTAAAAAGGCGATCGGTTGATTTAAAATATGTCCTATACTGTTTCGGGGTCAAAATGGCAAAAATCACGTTTTTAAGGGTTCTTTGCTAAATTTTGCCATATTAATACCAGTATTTCGAAGCCCATCTCGTGACGCAGGATTCCCATCGAAAAACCTATATCATTCTCTCATCGAGACAGGGTCAGCTCATCGAGATTTGCTCATCAATTACTTTTTTGGGGGACCACTCCCTGGAATGTTGTGGACCGAATATGGCCCATCGACTCTTTGCCAGAAATAACGTGTTGTTCCGTGTTTTACCGTACAGCGAGTGTCTATTAGGCTATCAAGCACGCTGAATACAACTGTTTTGGTATTTATAGTTCAACTTGACTATATTATACCTTTTCATGTGGTTTCAAGGATTTTACGATTGACGAACCCAATTTCCATAATAAGGTAATAAGGTTATGCATTGTTTGCAGGGCATCAAGAATGGTCTATATATAGGTTTTTAGGTATGCTGAATACGAGGTTTCGCTTCCAGAGACTAGTGCGAATAATTACTGCGATTTCGATTTTTGACGGGTTTTGGGTCCACGAGATTTTAGGGTTTTCAATGGATTCAGGGTTACAGAGCTTTTAGTGTAGTAAATACATCAAATACAAAGCCTGATACAAGTGATAACACGAAATTATCATTTGAGGAAAATTCGCTCGCTTCGTTTCATTGGTGAAAACTAGCTGAGTGTCATCAATGAAAACTCGCAAGTTTTCCTACTATAATATAGGAATGAAAGGAAAGAATCAAAATGTAAAATGACTGATTTAGTAGGGAATAACAATTTCTTAGGCAATATTGCCCCACAGTCGTCTAGGAATGAATGACTCAAAGCGAACAACTTACTATATACTGACGAAGACTCGAAGCGAGGATAAATTAACTGACTGATTTACTTATATACATACCTGATTATAAGCGAACGGTAAATAGAACAAATGCGTTCGATAGACAATTTGTTGATGTAGCCGAAATTCATAGCAATCTTCGTCTTCTTCATCGATAACTGCAGTGGGAAGCCGATGCTGTTTTAAAGACAGGATTTCGTATGCCTACAAAACACCCAGAAATAATTATTATTACCACTGATATAGCTGTGTTGAATAAATATTACAACTTTTTCATGCAATACAGTCCCTACCATGAATTACTGCTGTTCGTTCGAGACTTATTAGGTGTTCGTTCAAAAACTGTTCCACATTTTTTCGAACATATCTTTTCGGTTTGAAACTATAAAATAGACTGAGACCATTTTAAAACCTGCTATTACCACAACTACTGCACGTACTTATTTGCAGTTAAAAAGATGTTACGTTAGCAGATCCTACCACCAAGGTTCCGTCATTACTAAGTTAAAGAAAAAGTCACAAACGCTGGGGCAACATTCCAACGTTCGTAACTCACATCTTATTATTAGCGAATAATATATCACCAAGCTGGATTGAATCTAATCACCTGCTGAGCAGTTAATAGTTATGCAAATTTTAGCCCTTACCGTTATAAATTACGAGTCATAATATCGCTTCAAATAAGAGATTCAGGAATCGAACCTAACACAACTCTGTATAAAAATGACTGTAGTTCTATCGCGATTCGCTCGCAACTCGTCATGAATGAATTGTAAAATAGAAATTTAGCGGCCTACTCGCTCGTAAATCGCTAGTTCGAAAACTACGACAATAGCTTAACAGATACAGAAAACTGTGACAACAGCCTAACAGATACACTTAGGGTCATGAGTAGGAATAATATTCAGATCTCAATCATTAGTATCCTCACTGTTCTATTATCACCACCACCGGCGTTATTGCTGCTTTCAACCGTAGTTGTCAAATTTGGGCAGTGAACCACTTCGCGTCTCAGTAAATTTCCATCGAATTCAAGGAACGTTTGATAGTGCTTGCGGAAAAAATCGGCATGCGCTAGACCACGCGTTCGCGTTTTAAGTGGCGAATTCCAATGCAGTACCTAAAATAAGGTGACGCTAACTACACAGTGCATTCTTTACAGTAAAACAACCCAAAATTCACTTAAAAACGAATCACAAACAGAGCTAGAGTACATAGGCTATAACGTTGTAGGTGAATAATATGTAAAAGAAAATGTTTTCAGCTACAAAATACCAGTTTTGACCTTCAATGAAGCTAAATTATGACGAAGATGATGAAGCTAAAATGGAGACTAAAACCAGATGAAAAATGTTGCCTAATATCGATCAGTCAATCGCTGACAAATTACCAGACTTGATGCTCAATTGAAACAGGGGTGTAATAAAGCTACAAATGATATGTTAAGTAATAAAATATCGACTACGCACATGAAGATGCAACGGATAGAATACCCGCTACACATAAAACAACAAAACATATTACATTAATTAATCTGACGGGTAAAACATCTACAGTATATTAACCAATGCACATTCTCCACAACTGTGTGCAGTCGAATTGACCGATGCTGCTGCTATTACATATTTAGCAATAATTGTTATACAAGCCAATTTACTTTTAACTCGGAAATCTCCAACGAACACAGTTCTTCTTTTGAATTATCACCAAGTTGAAGATTCCAATAGCATGGTAGTTTGTAGACCAAGCTTGGATCCGACTTTATCACAGCGTTGAAAATGTCCTGAAAACTTATTTTAACATAATAAACTAAAGTAGAAGATTCCAATAGCAGATTCCATGTAGATGTTGAAGATTCCAATAGCATGGCAGTTTGTAGACCTAGCTCGGATCCGACTTTATCATAGCGTTGAAAATGTCCTAAAAACTTATTTTAACATAATAAACAACTATGAAATCATATAAAAAATAAGATGGCAAGCCAATGATCTCACTAAAACAGCATCGCTAGTAATAATCAAATAAGGCATCAGCAAAGTAAATATTAGTGTGCGTGAGTCCACTTTAGGCGTATACACCTAGGCTGTTTTTCCCAAGTCAGTTCACGATTTTAAAAGGCATGTTCGTGCGCAAACTCACGATTTTACCTCATGTACGCCAACAAAATTTGCGATATATAATTACGTTGGCGGACCCTATTTTACAATAAGTTTGGCGGACCCTATTTTACAATAAGTTTGGCGGACCCTATTTTACAATTAAGTATTGCAATTTACCGATCGTGCAAAGTTGAAAACGCCGTTACCTTGTATATTATACGTTAATCGCGAACACACATGCCATCGCAAACGTTAGCGAAAGTGCAAAATCGGCAAATCGCATAGCCCCTGTTCGCGTTCGCTATACTGCGAATACTGATGGCAGAAATATATACACCAATTTTTGCACCATCAATTCCGTACTGCCGCAAGCCAAATGTACATACAAAAATCTTTTTAAGATAAAACTGCTATCCCAAAAATATCGAATTCACGTCGCACAATTGACATTTAGATGTAATACATAGACTTCGCCAAAAATACGTCCTAGAGCCGATGATGTAATGGTGTCCAAATTTGTACATACTCAGTGTTAGGATTCCGACAGTCACGAAGTCTTATAGTTACGAGTTGGGACCTTTCGCTCAATCGTTAAGAATGCGCAATACATGTTTACTTGGATCCCGGTTTAGTTAAGGTGCGTTCATATCTTCAAACTTTCAGCTTAAAATTTTAATACATTTTGCATTTTTAGGAAGTGCGAATACTGCTAAAAATTGTGGCAGCACAATGGTAGCGAAAATTGGTCTATTATTTTTTACAAACATTGCAGGAAATTTTAAAACCTCACGATTTGCAACATTTGTAATTACAAGTTAGAGTAACATTTTAGTTAAAATTTGAGCTCAAATCATGAGTTGAAAATGTTTAAAGGTGTGAATGAACTATACGTGTTTAATAAAATAGACTGTCAGAACAGCTCCCGTGCCAAAATAATGTATAAAACAGAACAGACTGTCGTGAACCATAAACCATGCAAGGCCGACTGAACAACACCGCGAAAGACATAACGTAATAAACTAAAACTCTGAATACTGATGTTCATGCTACAAACATTAGGAATTTGAAATTCTTTCTGCGACCACTAAGACGCTCTGCAAGCAACCGTGCTAAAACAGCATCCAAAAATTGCTATACCTGGTCAGCTAATGTCGTTGCAAGCATCGTCGACAACTCGCGTTCAGTTATTACCCGCCATAGTTTATACCAGTTAAGCTGACGCAGTCTGCGTAGATCCATTAGTATGACACCTGTGTTGAAGCCGCGACCCTGAAAAATAGGACACGATTAAAATAGGGATTACAATAAACCTAAACCTTACAATGTGTACCAGAATTTACTGGCAGGTGTGAGGGAAGACCCATGACAAGAAAAACAAAAGGGTGCCCTAAACTTTTGGTTCTTCACGGCGCGAGAGACATGTAGGAAACGAGAGAAACTGTGTACTCACCGTTACACTGAGTCCCGGAATACGTTTCGATACCAAGTCATATACAATTTCAGAAATTACAAAGTTTGGGTGCGATTGTTCACGTTGGAAGCACCTAATGAATGGCATGTGGACACATACAATGCAAATCATTGCTTTCGTCGTAATCAGCAATCTCGAAAACCATTAGACGCAATATTAGCGTTCAAAGTACGATTAGGTTCACAAAATTCTAAAACAATTAATACTAATTTCGGTGCATACAGCAGGTCAGAGATTGAAACGCCCATTGTAGGCTTAAAACAATGAAGTCTGGGCTCTCCATTCGCTGCAAATTTTGCCAGGGGGCATGAACTAGGCCCCCCTGGTTCCGAACCATAAGGCGCCCGATTTAGTCAGGGGGCATTTTTTCAAAAGAAATACGGTTAAAAATCATGTCAGGAACATTGACAAAATGGTTTTCATAGAAAAAACGATTTTGAAGCAAATCTTGACAAAATTTGCGAAATTTTTGGCTTCAGAACGGAATTTTAGTGCAAATTTTGATCAAATTTTATGTACTTTAGATCGATTGGAAGCAAAAAAATTTCGAAGAGGCGGTGAACCGTGGAGATCTCAAACTTTTGCCAGGTGCATGAACCGGGGGGGCACCTGTTTTGAACCAGGAGGAACCAAAAATGCCAGGGGCCCCCACCCAATTTGGAGAGCCCAGGAAGTATGGTAAATAATTCTTCCTGCTCATCGCTCAAGAGCAATAACAAAGAACGTAACAGTTGCCGAAATTTTGCCTTTTCTCAATTTTCAACTAACGACTAACAGCTCAGAAAACGTATGATTTGATAAAAGTGTCATACGGCAATGTCATAGCTAACAATGATGAACAGACGCATCCAAGAAGAGAGTTATAAACGGGAGACCTAGACCATTCTTGCACTATTAAGCCCTATAATTGCAGCAAACTCCGCTTGCTTTCTTGTCGAATGCACCTAAAATCCAGCATTTTTGATAAGATATCTGTTTTCTATAATTACATTTATACTGTTATACCTGAAAAGTTGAAACGAAGCGAAGCAAGCTAGGGTGCAGAACCGTGAAAATTTATTTTTGTCTTTGTCTGTCGCTGTCACTCATAACTCATTTTTCTATGGACGGATTTCGACAATATTTTGTTCGGTAGCACAAGTCATGATGATGAACCCTTTAGTTGTAAGCGAACAGCTCCCAGCCCATCTTCCGGGTCAAAATGGGAAAACATGTTTTTAAGGGTTCTTTGCCAAATTTGGCCATCCGACTACGAGTGTTTCGCAGCCCATATCTCACGGCACAGGCTTCGCATCGCGAAATAAGCGGAAAATAATAGAGAATGAGCTAATCGAGATCTACAAATTTGCTGATCACAACTTTTTTGTGGGTTCAATCCATGGGCAGCTGTTAGCCCGAATATAGTTCGTCGACCCTTTGCCTGTAATTGCGATTTTTTCAATTTGACAGTGTTATTACATGTTTTGCCTTACAATGAGTGCCTATTAGGTTATCTAGCGCGCTGAATACGATGGTTTTGCTATCTAAAATCCATTTTTGCTATATTATACCTTTTAATGAGGTTTCAACGGTTTCACGGTCGACGAAACCGATTTCCAAAATGTAGCGCGCTTTCATTTGTCTGATTGTGTATTGCAGTGCGGGGCAGGTATTTCTGGAGGCTGAATACACGGTTTGTTTATTTAGAATTCAGCGTGCATATTTCTTACTTTTTCATGGGTTTAGGGTCAATGAACCCGATTTTCAGAATATAGTCATCTTCCGTTGTTTGGTTACGCATTGCGCACAGGTCATCCATAAGTGTCTATCTAGGTTTTCCGGTACGCTAACTACAATGGTTTAGTTTATCTAGAGTGCAGCGCGAGTATCTTGTGCTTTTTCAGACGTTTTGATTGGGTTTATAGTCAATGAACACTATTTCCAGAATATAGTCGATCTTCAGTAGATTGGTACGTGGCTTCCAAAATAGAGTATAATAGAGGTTTTTCGGTATTTTTAATACAATAGCTTGATGGTCTAAAGACCAGCACCAATACTTAATGCTTTGTCAGTTGTTTTGCATGAGTTTAGGGTCGACGAGGTATTAGGATTTTCTATGCGTTCAGGAGGTTTTAGGGTGGTATAAACATCAAACACTGCCTGTTACAGGTGAGTAAACAAAATAACTTAGAAATGAAACCACACTCATACCGTTTCATCCTTGTTGGAAGATACTTAGTCTATGTTGTAGTAGAATAACACTACTACTTACTAGAGCAGGCCACGGCTTCGAAATAATTTTGCCAAGATACCAGTCGCTTTGATTCTCGACAAATCCGAACGCTGGAGCACCCGAATCATTGTTACTAGCAGTATTGCTAGCGATATTGTTATTGTAATGATAAAATGTTTCGAGCGACTGCCACTGAAGCCAAAGCTCAGCAATATCACAGACTAATACGACATCGGTATCGAGCACGATTACCTGAAACCGAAAATAATAAAATTATAACAGATGCATTTTAGTACAGAAAATAAGTCTGACCACATGTTGATTTAAAATCGTTATTTAAAGTCCAGTTGAGGCAGAAGAAGACATGTGATACTCAACGATAAACGTGTTGGGTCAATACGACGTTGTTTTTGTAGCGCTAGTTTAAAGCTTCCAGAAATTGCTGACAATGTCACAGTCTTCAGATTATAATATTACAGAACCAACCACGACTGAATAATGTTAACTATGCGTGATAGCTTCATAAAGCTTACTACTCCAAATAGGGTAGGACGCCCTATTTCGACTTCCGCAAATCATGACCACCAGGAAAATTTTGGTCTCCTTCTGTTCATGCCCCTACTTTTCGGCGCATTTAAAAACTACCAAATTTTTGTTTGATGGACTAAATATATGCGAAATTACCCGTATTTTTGAAAAAAATTCCCAAAAATTTCTTTGAGGGACTAGTAATCACCAAAATATTACCTTTTAAAGTAATAATTACAATCAGTTGCCAAATTAGACGCTTTTGGCGTTATCCGACCGTTACTGCACTTTATGGTTCCCATAAAGAACTGGAAATCCACCAGATAATCTGAGGGGGAAGTTGCCCAAAGTATTTTCGGTTCCCCCAGGTGGTCCGAACTGACGGTACTCCCACCGTTATTTACCTAGATAGAATTTTGGTAGTTTGGCGAAGCCATAAAAATAACACAGATTACTGCACTTATTTGACCAATTGTGTTCTTAGGCGAACTGTAAGAATATTAGGAAAAAGTGAAACACGAATTATTGTATCGCCCGAGTATTCATCAAACTAACACAATGCTAAGTGAATTTTTGAAGCCGTATATACAGTTGAAAAAACTGCTGACACATCCTGCCATCCAGCATTCCGAACACTATCCCATGATTGTTGACTGAGAAACGATTTCCGGCACTTCGGTTATTTCTTTCTACTACCATCTCTGATAATTCCGAAATACCAGTGAAGCTCGCTTGCGAGCCAGAATTCGAGTAGTGAGAACAATCCCCCGAAACAGAAGTGTGAAAAATATTTGCCCAACAATATTTTTGACACTTGCAATGAGTTTATCTGCCCAGAAAACCCCATATAAGTCACCTAAAAGCAACAAAAACACACATTTAGGTGCATTTCCCACGACTTTTCACCAAATTAATATGAAATTTGGCGCCAACTATAAGCTTATAGACTCCAGATTGGGAAGTAGTTGAAAAACTTATTATATATCATTGGAAAGCCTGGTAAAGCTACATGGAATATAGGCCTATTAGTTTGCGGATACCTCGTTTACTTATTGAGCAAAGTCGCAAAAACTGGAGGGGTTGCCCCATAACTTTTCCCACGGAAAAAATTCAAAAATCGGGCTCCTTCACTACACCTAAATCGACCATTGCGGTTCGAATGAGCTATCTTGCATCAAAATCCGCCTAACCGTTATCGAGATCCAGGTGCGACACACACACAGACACGAACTCCTCAACCCCCACTCCAAAGCCAAAATTGAAAATTCTCGTTCCACTCGAATTCAATTAATAAACAGTAATGATAGTTTAAACTTAAAAAATTTGATACTTTAAACCGCCAAAAACATGAAATAAAATAGATCGTCAGAATAAAATCAGGCCCAAGACTAATAATATTGCTCTAAACCTAAAACTTTTACGTTCAACCAACGAAAACGCCGTTACCTTGTCCAAATTTTGGGGCAATACCTTCGGCAATGTTAACTTTAAAAGACCGTAAACACCCGAATAATGCTTATTTGTAATCCATGATATGTCGTCGACCACGGATTGAGCGTCGTAATAGCTAACTGTCACTAAAAATAAACACAAATCACACTTAATGGTTTACCACTAACCGATAGACAATAAATTGTACACTATTCGACAATACAGCCATCAAAATTAACATATTAGCAAATTTTATACCGCAATCAAAAACTTGCCAACCCAATCCGTGTTAACAAGATTCCATGGTGGGTCCATAAAGAAGAGTGCGTCACGTTCTCAATCTAATAAATATAAATTTACGTCATAGTATATATTATTGGATGACGCGGTCCATTTTGCATCAATTGTACTGCTTTCAGAGAGGACACATGTTTTCCATGTTACTCCTCTACCCCCAATATTCGTCGTGCCTTACTGAGTTATGTTTTCTTCGCCCAATATTTGTACCAAATAAGTTTACAAAGGCTGGCCAGGCAGGATGAAAGTTGGGGGAGAAACAAAGTGGGCACTTGCCCACCCAAAAACTGGAACAAATAGCCTGTACTTCGGCCGAAACAACTAATTCCATAGCAACGAACGGACCTAATATGAGTCGATACAAAAAGCTTTTACTTCAACTGTCGTGCCCCAGGCTCTAGCGTTTACAAATCATATCTCAATTTCACATACCTGTTGCTGCGATACACAATGGATACTAACAAAAGTTTATGATGGCTTCTTGAGAAAAACTTGGCAATTCTCGCCATTGCCATATAAAAGGATGACACGATCCATTTTGACCTTAACTCCAAATTTAAGGGGGATTACCCCCTTACTGTTGGGACTGGGCTGTCATCATGGTATCATAAACAAAATTTTTTTACCGACACCACAGTTTTGGATGTCGGACACAAAAAATTTTAAACCACCCCCTTACCAAAAAACGCGAGGTGTTGGAAAGCATTTTTGTCCAGGACACCATGACCCCCCCAAGTGAGGAAGGGTAATCCTCAGAACCAAGGAGGTAAGATCAAAATGAATCGCGTTATCTCCGGTCTTTCTATATTTTAATTGCGAAGAGTGTCACACTCTTCTGAAGAAATCATCATTAACTTTTGATACTATTAAATGCATTAAGATTAGAAAATTTTCAGCATAAAGATTCATTACGCGTTGTTTGATACGAGCTGTGCTATAACGTTTTTCAAGTACGGAGCGAGCAACGGTCATTTCCGATTGGTGAACACCCTCATGGGTTCCAACAAGATATTCGGTTTGTTTCGTGGTTACACAAAGAATTACTAGAAGGTAATTACACAAAGAAATACTAGAAGGTAAGGACAATCGTGCTACATCATGCACCATCTGAATCTCAAACAATATTACAAAAATGTGTTCCAAGTATTCTTCAGTACAAAGTACAAATATTACTTCTGCCTTTAGCCTGCCTTAGAGTTCTTTTATTGAAGCTTCAATTAACAGGAATTACTTTTATTCTCAGGAAGTGGTGTAAATGATATAGCTTTATCTATTTTACAATATAGTATGAGCATAAAATTAGCATAAACAGGAAACCCATAATTGTCCACTATAGTATCCGAAAAAATGTGCAGAATTTTCTTAAACGTTTCAATTCCACGAGGGCTGGTATCGATAGGGATCTAGTTTCACAGCTTACAAACATGGATAGCGCCTATGAACATTACCTAGATATTTCACTAGCTGCTGATCTCTGAGACTACATACCTCCAGACAGCTGCCACGTTAGAAACAAATGACCCACGATGTGCTTTGCAATCGAATCAACGATAAAATGAAAGTGAAGCGAATGTTTGCGGTAGAACAAAATCGATTTGAGCAAAGTAACCATTTGTCGTGCGCTTGTATAGCCGCCGCAAACAATGGCAACGTGAATTATCTGAAAGCAAATGGAAGACACATTATAAACCTTGTAGTACAGTGCACACATAATTATACAGTACGTGCCAGAAATTGCTGCATCCAAGTTAGTAGTGGTACAGCTTTAGTTCACAGGTACCGGACCGCCGCTGTGGTGTTACAGGCCATCTGAAATAGCGGCGATAAATAAAGACCTCTGTTTCGCGGGCGATGACCCCATTTGAGGACCCACGAAAACGCGAAAATTCCGGTGGTCCACCTTCGACTACGTGACTTTTAAATGAAAACACAATTTATTAACGCTCAATCTTGGCTGCGGAAATTTGCTAGCAACGACAAAATGTAACTACAATACAGTCCCTATATTGATCTCTCAGTATGATCCCATTTCACAATCAGCGGATAGCTAGTCTTTATGATCTCTCGCCCGTTATATGTGACTAAATAAATTCTGTCTAATAAATATATCCTAAGCTACGAGTCTATCCGGCTAACTAAAAGTGATTCACTGTAACTAATACATGGTTCACGTAACAGGCGCTTTTTATTGTACACAACAGTGACGTTTCTCTACCGCTATGAAAACCAGTTCCAAGTGTCGTTGGTCAATACATGTAAATTCATGTCCATAAATTAAAATTTTCTGCATACAAATCCACTAAAACATTAAATAGTACTATGTATATACAGTGCCGACCCAAAATGAGTGCTGTTCGTTCCATGTTCGCGCAAGGTTCGTTCGAGACATCTAGAATTTTTTTCGAGATATGCTTGAAATTTTTTGCACGCTTTTCTAAATTTGTTCCAAAAATTTTCGAGAATAATAAATTTTATTTGATGTTTATTCGTTCGAAAGGCTACACTCATTTCTGGCGAGTACTGTATTTTCAATGCTAAAACGTTTTATTATTACAGTATATATTTGTAAGACAATGTTACAGGAACCATAAAATCCCGAAATATGTTGCATAAGAAACAAAAATTCGGCCCCTCCCTCCACGTTGCAATTTCCCCCGAAAATAATCATGGGACCTCAGGCCAGTATATATCTACATAAAACTTTAAAACACTGTACATAACGAATGCCCCCTATGTGCAAACTAAAATAAACAAAATACCCTGTCTCCGTATGCGAAATTTTTTCTTTCACACAAGCAAACATGTATATAACAAATATTGTTGTTCGGAGCATATATTAAGTGGACAGCACGATAAATTAGTTCGGAGCATCGTAGCATAGACAAGAAATAAGGAAAACCTATTATACCGTGCTCCAAAACTATTGATGTTCTTTTTAATAATATTGTCTAACCTGACATTTGGGTACAACGGATATCGGCACATTTTGTTGACTGCAATTACACACTTGCCGTTCCGACGTGCCATGTTCAGACGGAGACGACAAATGCTGCTGCTGCGATTGTTGTGGATGAGGTTCGACTCCTTCAAGCGACCGCTGACCAACCCGGAATACCGGATGGACCAATAAACCGATACCGTTGCTGTTTACACTGTTAGCAACGTCGTTACGGGTTCCAGGTCTTCGCTGTTTGTTCACCGTTGAAAATTGTACCATATATGAAACTGAAAAATATAAAGTTTAATAATAACTACGTGGATTAACAACTTGTACATATGGTACAGAACTCGATGAGAAAGATAATAAAATAATATACACAGAGTAGTGTTGAAATACTAATGGTAT
>JASANE010018575.1:0-20277 GCA_030248225.1 Trileptium ribeirensis | reverse complement strand
TATTATGCATTACTAACCTTCAAGTTCCCTGTATTGCTTAGTAATTCTAGTTGATGGAAAAACTGCGTTTGAAACACTTGTGATGTAACATCAGTATTCGATATCAGATTTTTTCAAAATTTCTGATTTATCATCTTATAAATTCTAATTTTTCACTTAATTGCTATTCAGCGCGAACTCAAGGTACGATGAAATGATAATATCCATCCAAAATTTCACGCTATGAATATCTTTTTCCAACACAAAGTATAACACCGCTAAATCATTTCAGTTCGAAATCCTGAAGTTATAGCATAGAAATTTACCAACGAACCTTAAGAACCAATGTCACATTATAGATTGAAAGTAGAATATATACTTAAAAATAACGAAAAATTAATGCAAACTAAAAATCATAAACTAATGAATCTAACAATTTATCTAAGACCTTGAAAAAATAGCAGAAGTAAAATTGACCAATATTTTGGCTAAAAATCTAAACCGGCGTCCACGTTTCTATCACGTACAGATGTGTTTAATATAAAAATGTCAATTTTCTTGAATTTTGTTCGTTAAAAGTTCTACAACAGTGGTTGGAATAAATTTATACACTTTCGACAATTTTAGCTGCACCTTCCGTAAATACAGAAAGCTAGCCCACAGGTTTATCATCACTATATAAATTGACCTCAGAAAATTAATATTTAACTTTGCGATATTATCACTATAGTGTGCATATGTAAATTGGTGTTCAATTTACCTACGACGTTTATTTTAGTGTTCGCTATAATTCAATATTCAGTCTTTTGCTGTAAACCTGTTATAATATAGCTTTAATATTGCCATATTTTGCTATATTAAAATTTGTATATACGCATATCTAAATATGTACGTATCTCTAGGTTTACAGAAAACACATGAAAATCGCTCCAGGTCATACATGCACGAGGCCCGAAGTACGATGGAGATAGCGGGTAGCCTTCGATTGGGTCTTCCTCAGTCGGGATCTCTGGCCACCGGGTGCGAGAGGTCGTCAGCTTGGGACAAATTTTCAAAATTTGGTAGTACTATAAACTTTTTTTTAATTTTGCCAATTCTTCCTCGATTTTTGCCAATTTTCCCCAATTTTAGCTAATTTCGCCCAATTCTTGCTTATTTTTCGCGATTTTTTTTATTTTTGCCTGTTTTCAGAGGTGAAAGGGGATGCGGAGACTCAGGGAATCAGGCTACCCCTAGAGGCTGGGATCGGCATGGCCTCGAGGGGAGTGGAATCCGAGCTTTACGGGGTAATTCTCCCTCTCCCCTATGAGCATGTATACTTCAGGTGTCCACAAGATGCACTTCTATGCATAGTTCAAAATTTGATAACCTCGTTACGAGGAAAAATGGTTGTTTCATACCATGTACACTTTAACACTTTAACGTCGAGTGCCCACAAATTAGTAGGACAGCTCAAATTTGAACTATTGTTTTCGCTTGGCTTTGTTGTATATATAATGTTTGTTTTCACATGCTGTTGCTATGCGTTTGATTCGCGAAGTTCTATAAGGAACTCAGCAACACGAAATAGATAGCTCAATGGTTCACCTTTATTAGTACAGCTCTCATCCGATCCCTGGTGCTTGGCTTGAGTTTGTCCACCGAGAACCAAAAGCAAGTTAATTCGGGCACTATGAGTTAAGGGTAATGCTTAAACACCTCAAGACATCTCAGGCAATATGTAGTAAACTAATAGCGGCCGTCGATTTATGTTCGAATGTCATTGTTTCGAACACACAGCTGTTTCGACATGTTAAATAATGAGTACCTTGATATAATGAATCCTCCTTTGACAAACACACTTTGCAATAACACACTAGTTAGTAGGCATGTTATTGTGCTAGACAAGTTTAAGATGCGCCCCAACCATCCTCTTTTGACACCACGTACAAAACGTTGTTAGCAAACAAAACTAGGATTTCAATAGCCGCATCCGATTTCGACATTTTTGTTCTATAGCGCCATTAGCGAATGCAATTTGGCCCCGGTACTTTAACACCAATGTGTTCGCGAACATTTTCAAATTATAATGTGTGAAATATGAAACGGACAAATTTCTGTTCTTTAATTCAAAAATGAAATTTGTGTTCAATGAACAACTAAATGGCAATTGTTTTTGACAAAAGAGGGTGGTAAGGGGCGCAGCTTAAGTTTACTCATGCATTAAGCAACCTCGAGATTAGCTGCTGTGGTAAGGAGACCGTTTGCAGCAATTTGTTCATCTGGACAAATGGCGAGAGCAAAAGCGTTCGGGTTTTACGTAGCAAATGTAAATTTTGATGTTTTATTGAACACTAGTTGCTTTTGTATAAAGTATTTCGGTACAAAACCTATGGGGCAACAGATGCCTTTAGTATCTAGTATTCGCGAGATCGCTGTCAAGAGACCGCTGGAATCACCGTTTGTATATACCTAATTGTACCAGTACATGACTATCATGGTTCTGTTGTTTATTTTTGGTGGATCTTTCAGAAAGCAAATATACAAATGTGATTTGCATTTGTTCACTGAACTCTTCGTGCAGAAATAAAACGTTCTAATCGAACGCCTATTTCTGTAGCGCTAACACATTTTAGAAAAAGAAAAGTGGTTATGACTTCTTAACAATAATAAAGATTTGGTTCATTTTTGTTTATTACCAGAGGATCCTACAGAAAATGAATAATCATGATGTTTTACTAACATAAGTCTTAGTCGAAAGAGAACCATCTACTATGACCCTAGATAGTGTGACGAATGGGAAGCATTCACTAGTATACGATAGTGCTCCTAACGTATGATCCTTAACAGAATAAGCAATTTATAACAGCTTGCGGGCTTTAAATATTCTATCATTTTGGATAACATAAATTAGTTATACCAAACCAAGGTGAATTTACACCTAATCGATGTTTTTTGTGAGAGCTCCGAAGACTTGCGAAGTTAAATCCACAAATGTCACCAAAACTGTAATCCTTAAAGTATCCAACCCTTTTGTCTATTTTTTAGTTTATCAGCGAACCAAAATGGTTCCGGATATTAAATTTAAATTAAATATTACTCCGGAAAGGTGAATTTTTAATGGAAACATCATCGAAACTGTGACTGGCCAAAGGTTATATACATAATTTAAACGTTTTCAAGAACACAGATTGAGTGTTTCAATATAAAAAAAATGATTCGATAAGACGAAAGTCGGATAACTGATGCCTAATGAAAAAGGGCACGGTATTTTGATCTCATTGACTGCAAAGTTTAAAGTTTGGACAGATATAAATGTTTAATTTTTCTAATATTGCAACAGCTAGTATCGTAAAGAACAGAGATACAGCGATTGAATTATTTTACATCAATACAATTTTGTTACCAGAAATAAGGTTTCTAGTCTTAAGCTATAATTGGGATAGAACCAGTCGGACAAGGGCAACAAAAATATCATATCTTTGAAAAGAAAATAACGGATTTGGTTAAGTCAGCACATAAAATTGCAAAACAAAACAGCCAATATGCTAATGATTGAAAAATTCAGCACGGCTGGTCGAACACTGAATGAAAATTGGCAGCACAAAGGATCTTGGTTCACCAAAGCTGAAGCATCTTCCTTGTAAATATAAGCTTAAAGCCAATTTTTCTAAATTCACAAAAACGAAAGATGAGCTGATGATGAAATGAAGAAATCTATTTGAATTATGTATTATTGTAAAAGTTATGTTCTGCAGCACGACTCTGCGATCAAGACATATAATTTGTCCCACTAACACCGTAAGATGCATAATTTCTGCCTGTTAAAAACAGTATCTTTCAAAATATGCACGGCGAACGCATATGCTAGAACAGCTATTACGTGCCCGTTGGCTGGTTGTTGTGTTAGTAGTACAACACAGATGCGGGGAAGGGATAAAAAATTTACACAAAATATACGCATGGATGTAATTATGGAATCAACAGATCGAACATTATCATGCCGCCAGCATCATTAGTTATTCGACTATAATCTGTCCAACAAATTTAATGGGTCTTTTGCTATATGTTTGTGCTATATGTTCCAAAAAATTAGTTATTAGTGTTCGGCTTACCCAAAGTAATAGCCACAGTTAACTCATGTAATGTTTCTTTGAGGATTTGGCCGGTGGTCTAAATGTAACGTTATTTTTTAAGATCAACCAGGATGATAGAAAAGCAGGGGCTAGAAGAATTTATTCCAAATTTCACCTTCGTGTTGTCTCCAAAATTTTATTTTAATTCGGAATTGCAAGTCATTTAAACGACTCGAGGACAAACGTGAGGAAGTTGTCTTATCTGCCGTCCTGTCCTACCATTTCTAGGTTAGGCGATCAACTCACGTCGGTACCCTTTTTTTGTGTGTACTGTAGTCTGTGCTCCAGCAAATATATACATGAGAACATGACGTATAGACAGACACATAATAAAATTAACAGAGTGCTAATTTTTGCATGACCTGACAAATATATAGTTTTGTTGTGTTAATTTTTAAATATATGTGTACCAATGCCCACGAAACTGTTTAAGTCGAGATACCGACGACATCAATAAAAATGCACAATCAGTACACTAGCAGCATACAAACATTACGTAGCAGTTAAAATAAGCATTGTTAAATACAGGATACGAAAATTTTTCGAAGCACCTAGTATTCGTTACACCTGAACAAACATACCGTTGTACCTAACCAATGACGAACATGCCCAAGTTTTATTATATGTAACATGTGAGCTACGTAGGATCCCTTAATACTACGCCTAATTGGCACTATGTATTTACATTACATAAGCTATATGGCATTCAAGATCGAAGATTATAGTTATGAATGCTTCTACTTAAATAAGCAAAATAAAACACTTAGGTTTCATATCAAACATTTACATTATACATACAAAATGTGACTCGCACAACATTTATTACAAATTTTCTTCCCGAATTTAACTACTTTATAGCGTTTCTGTTGTAGGCTATTAAAGAACCTAGCCTCAGCTGCAATAATTTGCCTGCAGTCGCTATGAAAAGCCAGAAACTATAAGAAATTCCCTTTGTACGATAACAAAACATTTTACTAAAGAGTGGACAAATCTTTAATGTCCAATACTCAACATAGTGATATTGTAATAGAAATGTTTCTGATCAGTATGTTTCTGAGTCTATTCATTTGTAGATGTATAGCAGGAGTTCAGATTTGCACGGTTGTGTATAGCAAAGGTCTTTCTTTAACGAACAATAGTTCGCTAATTAAATTAACACTCAACAAAAAACTCAAAGAACTGACAGATGTGGTTAGTTTACTTATGTTAATAACAAACTCAAAACACACGAATAGTGAATGTATTTTCAAAAAATACAAGTCAAACTTTTACAGCTACAAATTGTCTTTCAGAAAGAAAAGTCAATTGGTACAAAGTGGTTGTAAAATAAAATAATTTGGATTTCACAGTTCGCAATAAAGAGTGATTATATACAATTGGGATGTCCATCGCATTTTTCGTCATGGCGTGATCCGTTAATGCCGTCTTTTTGCTCCGATGATCTTCAATGTTGGCCGCAATCAAAGGTCGTCTAGAGATTAAATTTTCTACTATCGCATACGCGAATATATCTCACCTCTTTTATACAATAGAAACATCGGCCGTCGCATCGAGCTGTCAGTCTATATTTCGTTATTCATTGACTAAAATAAATAAAAACCTGCAAATTTATGACATGTTCACTAAATACTGTTATGAGCCGAATTAAAAATTCTTAAGCGATTGGCTTGTCATTTTATAACATTACTGCTTACCAAATTTCAGGACGCTCTACTATTATGATTTTAACCGATTATCATGTTTACCGTTTCGTCACAAAGGTTGTTCTGGAAGCAAAAATCGATTCTCAAGTCGTTTCGCGTGTGAAAAAGTTTGTCTTCATTTAAAACGACCGCAATCAGGTAATGTGGCGTTGTCATGATAATAAAGCAAATATTTAAGAAAGTATGCGTTTTAACTACTCCTGGGCTCATTCATTTATTGTATTGGGTACAAGTAAATATATACACCGTATTTTGACCGAAAAATTTTAGTGAAAGATCTTGTTCCTTTCTAACAAATTAATGCATCATTTATCTTAAGGTGTGTGCGGCAGTGACGGATTTTGTCATAGTCTGCCGCGGTTCTAAAGCCATGCTTGGCTAGTCGCGATTAGCCAGTGTGACATTTTTGGGCCGAGCTAGACATTACAAATATATAATAGTAAAGCGAGGCTGATAAATTGTGACGAAGGCCGGAATCGGTTCTAAAAGCTAGAAATATATGACGACTATTGAAAATTGCGAAAAAATGGACGTTGATGATACATATGGGCAAATATTCGTAAAACATCCTTCCAGTTACAATAGCATAATTTTCATATATGAAAGAGCATGTTTTACATAGCTACTAGGTTGGTTTCTAAAAGGCGCTTAAACAAAAATTTTGAAAGTACCTATATTTACGTATTTATTTTACCTGCATCTATGCGTCTTACTTTAATTACTACTAAGCTTCCTTTTTTTAGGCCTAGAGCTAAATATTTTCCCTGTAACACAATCTGCTAAACTGAACGTAATAAATATTTGTTCAGTAATCCCTCCCGGCTATCAAACCCTGAAATATCCCGGCTCCCTGTAATAGTAAAACTCCCGGCTCGTACAAACATACTAGCATAGCTTAGCTATTTATTTTTTATGAAGGGCTGGATGTGATTGTGTCTTTTTGTCACGAGCCAGAATTGGCTCTGTGACAGAATACGCCTGTATGTGCACACGTCTTAAGGTAAATGATGCATAATGCGCGAATAAACATAAAATGACCCCGCTGGCCATCCTATTTTGTCAAAGCCGATGTGCAATCGAAAACCATTGTTACGGAACACACAGGGAATTTGGCACTTTTTTCGTTAACCGAAATTGGACAAAGTGGAATCCAGCTATTAGAAATTACTAACTGTCTCCGACCAGAATTTTGGCGATTTCTTACTAATAGAAAACGGTTCACTGCTAATTAAAACATTGACTAATTCAGGATTCGCTTTTGTTCGCAAACACGAACGTGGTTAAAATTTCTAGTTTTCAGCATTCACGAACATTGCCATCTCAAATGAAATTGAACAAATTTTTGTTCAAAACACGAGTTAAATTTTGTGTAAATTTTTAAGCGTTCGCGAACAAACAATTTTCATATTTTAAATTTTCAGCAAATTTTTACAATCATTAAATTATTAACCTGGAATCATAGTCGAATACAATATAGAAAAGAATTTGCTCAGGAACAATTTCATCCATAAAATGTTCACAAATAAATTGTAGATTCAAACACAGTGCGAACACGATTAATAAGACATTATCTCCACGCAACTTTAATTTTAAAAACCAAATGTTCGCAAACATTTGATGCTTGGAAATTTTAATCATACATGCTTGTAGTTGCTTGCGTATTTCTCTATGTCAAAATAATCTAAATTTATTTAAGAACTACGTTTGTTTTCGCGAACAACATTTGCTTAATGAATAACGTTTGTGTTCGCGAACAACATTTGCTTAAGAATATACGTTTGTGTCCGCGAACAAATTTTATTCTTTTATACGTTTCCGTTCACGAACAAGTATAAATATACTTTATTCCAAATATTGAACAACATGTTTAAAATCGTTTCCATCGTTGAATTATTGCACCTCATGTGTCGAGCGATGCCTGCCTGTAACACTGTTCACGAACAAAACGCACGACTTTAAAACTCACAAAAATATGTTTTTAGCAATTTGTGGATTTCATTAACGAATTTGCGAGCCAAAAATTACCCATTTCATACCACTTTACAGCTGTTCTTAAATGGCTTTTACTACATATGCAATCACAAAGAAGCGTTCTGTTACAAAAAATATGGCAATTTTAAAAATAGGATGGTAGGCGGGGTCATTTTAAGTTTAGTCGACTGCTGTCGAATGGAGCCCGCGCACACAATTTAATATTGTGCAAACTGAGTTTATCTTATCTGTATGTTTGCACGTGTATGGTTATTCACTGGCTTTGAAAATTTGCGTAAGAAACTGACTAACAGTTCTAAAATAGGTTAGGGTACGTCGATTGCAGTCACGCAACCCGGCTTCGGCTATGACGCCGGCCTGCGTTTTGTCAAACGTTGCACGCTACACAAATTAATTCCGGCATCATAGGGTTAAAAGTGAAATTTTGTAGAGTTCATCATATAGCAATATGCCTACATTTGAGCATTTTTGAAATATGATGTTTGATGTATTCGGTAGATTTGATGTTTGTAGATATAAAAGGCGTAAAAATATTTCCTATTACATACTGTTGTGTAACTATTTCATTTTATAAATTCTAAGGATATTTTTAATCATTACATCTTGAAAGCAAAAATAGGTTCAGCTCTTTACTAGTCATGGATTATTCTACAAACTTTATCAGATGTTTCCGTGTGGTATTTTCTCACTTTTGGAAGCGGTAAACTGAAAATTTTTTTCATTGTTTAAAAATTTGAACTATATATTTTACAGCTGATATATACTCCACGTAATTGAAATATTGATGCATTTTTGTTCATACCCTTATGCCAAAGACCTTGTCTGAAGGTATGGCTCATACAATATTTACAATATGAATGGAGCCGGGGTTGCCATTTTAATACATTAGCCGACACGATTGCAGTTAATCTGTGGCACATGGTAGCGAATTTTGAATTTTTTTATAGTCGTGGTATGCGTTTTCGGTTGCCCCAGGATTCCTTTCGATAATGCGTTCTGTCAACCAATTTGCGTGGCGACGGTATGCATATGGCATATCAGCACCTATGATAATGCAGGAATCTCATAATTAGGACACTGGTGTTGACCAAAATATGCTGTCTGGATTGATCATTGGAAAATATACAATTGTAATCAAGCCTAAAATGTCGATTTCGTCATAGAAATACCTTACCTGTAGCGTATATAGTTAGAAGTTTTAGCGGTAACATCATAGTAATTCCTGGAACATTTTACCAGTCGAGAATGCCTATTTTCCGACTAGGAGCACTATTGTTATTAGTTTCACCAAGAGTGCATTAGGGAAGAGTATGACACTTCCCTGAACTCACATGTTAGGCCGTGTTTGATGATACGGGCGTTTTCGGCCTGAGCCCCGTTTCTGGGGGAGGGGCTCGAGATGCACTGTGGGGGGGGTAGCTCGGACCCCCAGTTTGTTTGGGAAGGTAGGTCGGACCCACCCCAATTTGTTTGATGCCGCGCGCGTTTTCGGCCTTACCCCCCCCCCCCCAGTTTCTGGGGGTCGAGATGCCCCGACCCCCCCTCCAGTTTCTGAAGGGGGTAGCTTGGACCCTTCCAGTTTTTAGGGGTCGTTCGCCTCCCCCCCCCAATTTCTGGGGGTCTTTTCGGTTATACCCCCAGCCGGAATTTCGTCAATTTTGAAGGTAGATAAAATTTTGGTACCAATCAATTCAGGTCGATGAGCTGGTTCAGAAAATATCCATTTTACCCACATCCCTGACAAATTTTTTTTCGATTTTTGAGGTCCCAATGGTCCCCCCTGGGAACCCAAAAAAATTTTTCTTCGGAATATGGTCATGTTTGGTACATTTCGACTCGGCTTGATGAGACAAATCCACTGAAAAAGAACAGCTTAGAGCGGGGGGTTCGGGTGCGACAGGTCCCCGACTTAGGCTTTGGCTTAGTGTATGTCTCATATAAAGACCTCAGCTTAGGCTAAGACTAAGGCTTAGTATATCCAAAACGGCATGGCCTGCGTTTTATTTCGGCCTTTCAGGGTTACTTGGGCCCTCATAACTTTCTAACGGTGTCGTAGATTTCAATAAATAACACACAAGTGGATTTATTTCATCAAGCCAATTTTCTGAAACAGCTCATCCAGCTGAATCGATTGGTACTAAAATTTTCAAAATTTTCAAATTGGCCTTCATAAGTGACGGAATTCCGGCTGGGGGATAACCGAAAAGACCCAGCAGCTGCCTATAAACCCACCTTCCCAGAAATCGGGGTCCTACCGAGCCCCCAAAAAAACTGGGGGGAGTCCAAGCTACCTCCCCCCCAGAAACTGGGGGTAAGGTCGAAAACGCCCGCGTCATCAAACATAGGCTAACATATGAGTGCAGGGAAGTGTAATACTCTTCCCTGATGCACTCTTGGTTTCACTGCTCATTTACAACTGAACAAAATGAATAAAAACCCTGTTAATATAGAAGTTTCAGTAATAGCACATTTTCGGTTAGCCCCACCCCGTCTGAATTTGGTAAATTTTGAAGCTACAGCGATAATTTTATCACCATTCGACTCAGCTCGACGAGCTCGTTCAGAAACTACCTATTTTGGTTCAGAAAATACCCATAAGGAGTTAGTTCTATTTAACGAATTAAAAAAATTAAACCGTTTAGGTAGTTAGCCATTTTGTATGTATAATGCAGTGTTCACATTATGTGTGCATTCACTACCCATTTAATATGTATTGTTGCAACTATTGTTTTTAAAAAAATTTTCTTTTGAAATATATTTCATCCATGTAGCTATTTTTCGCGTGATTTTTGCTAACTGGTACAATAGTAGTCTGTACGATTTCTGTAGCAAGTGTGCCAGCTAAAGTTAACACATCAGTGCTAATTTTCGTTTAAATACTTGCGTCATTAATATTAAGGATTTTGCAGTAAACTCACGCAGGTCATTATTGAACTTATTTCTTGTCTTTTTGTCTGGTGTTTGTTTGTATTGCGGAAGTCATTAACTGACTTGTTTTAAATCCGGTAGCTTGTATGATACTTATCTTGTTCTCTTTCATTTTCCGATTTCCCGCATATATTAGTGCATATTTATAGGTAACTGCATGCATTGGCCAGAATTGGGATTATGTAGTGACTACCAAACGGTCTACTACTACGACCTTAATACGGGCAAATGTCATCGGTTTGTGTGGAGTGGTTGTGGTGGAAATACCAATCGATTTGCGTCACTCAGACGGTGTCAAAAGAAATGTATTGGAATTTGAGAGAAGTAAATTCATATTGATATCGCAACTAACCAGTGTATTTCATCATACTCAACTTTATCCGATGAATAACTGCCAACAGTGGATTTAACGGATAATTATACCAAGATTCAACTGCCGATGACATCCAAAATATTACCAAAACAAAATAAAATGTGCTAGCCTTTAAACACTTAAAGCATATTCACACGCTCAAAGTTTTCGCTCAAATTTTGAGCTAATAATTTGAGCTCAAAATTTGATAAAATTTTGATAAAAATTTGACGGTGATTTTTAGCGAAAAATTGCGATATTTCAAAATTTGAGAACAAAATTTGAGCTCAAACTTTTTCAATTAATGAACATTGTCGGTGATTGGCTACAGGAATATCCTTGAAAAGTTTGAACAGTGTTCACACATTAAAACTTACCAAAAATGCAAAAAACATACTTTCAAAGTTTGATCAAAATTTGAGCTCAAATTTTGATCAAAATTTGAGCAAAAAGTTTGAGCGTGTGAACACGGCTTAAAAAGCATGAACTTAAAACTTAATCACAGAATTAAATGAAGGTTTACCCGTTCGATTTCCATGTCCACAATAAATTCAAATTGTGATAAAATTAAAATTGAAATGGTGTTTTCTAAGTTTGTCATATGCCTTATGTTTGCAATGCGTTGTAATTTGCTCGCGTTATGATGTTCCTTAATCATCCGAGCATAGGGTCCTGGTTAGCTCAGTGGTTTTCATACGCTACGTTTACCTATACAACCTGGTTTCGATGCTTGACCAAGCCTTGAGTTCGTCAAACATTTTGCAATACACAAATACGGGCATGAAAAAGATAATTAATAATTAGCCTGTCGCTTTGCTAAACAGTTCCTATGAAACTAAAATCGAACAGGCCACATGTGGCGCTCAATGTTAGATATTACATTCCTCGGATTTAATAATTACATTTTTGTATTTTGAGCAATGAAGCATTGGACTGTTTGCAGTTGAGTGATGATCGTATTGATCCGCCAAAGTAACAGTAACACCTGTATTTTTGCACAATCTTCGGCGATAACATATACGCAGAATAACACAAACACTTCAATTTATTTCGCCGATCCAACTAAAGCTTACCAACTTTGAATCCTATCAATACAAATTGCAAAATTCTACATTAACATTTTCAAAGTTTGAACTTCAATATTAGTGGAATAACCACTCAGAATTAGCAACGAATATCATGCGAATAATTTTGGGAAATGAACTTACGGATATTTTCTTTTTGGAGATTTGAAGATACTTCGTGCATTGAATTTCTGTTAAATAAAAATCCTGCTTGCAGACAACTATTATATATAATTCAAACATTATTTTTAATCAAATTAGTTTATAAGACACAGATTGAACATAACCTACGTGCAAGTTAAATACCAAAAGGTAAGCATTTTTCCAACTTGAAAAAATGGAAATCCTTATTTCATAAAATTCGCACAAGTTTTTAAAAAAATTTATCTGCCATTAATGCTTGCGAAACACCCGGATGTCGTTACCGGAAATTAAAAATTTCATGACACAAAAATTTGGTTAGTAGATTTTTCTCTACTGTCAACTACCGACTGACAATAAAACCGAGAAAGAAAATTTTCATCTTCATGTCTAACTTTATGTGATGAAACTTAAAACGCTGACTTTGCTTTTCTATAATTCAAAACGAAATTATTCATAATTTTATTCTATTTTGTGAAAGCGGCCTTGGATGGAGTGAAATTAGCTCAACGTACTAGCCACTAAATGAAACATTTGACGAATTTTCAAACGATCTTACTATAAAACGTACGGAAAACATACCTCAAAACAATTGTAATATAAGTACTTATACCAAGCTGAACAAAAGACAAATTTACTTATCCGACGTTACCAACAACTGTGCAAACTGAGTTCGTCATTCAAAAGTAACGCTTGCGAGAATTACCGATGTCTTGTCATGAAATGACAAATCCCGTGAAAGAATAACTTGGTTTGAAACATTTTTCTGCAGCAACAATTACTAACGACTGGACAAAAAACCAAAGAAAAAAGAAAAATGTTTCACCTACATCTCTTGGCACGGTCGCGGCACAATGTAATGAAACTTGAGAAATGTGATGAAACTTGAGACCCTATCTTAAATTTGCAGCAACTCAAAATCATGTCATCCATAATTATGCTCCATTTGGTGAAATGGTCTTTGATGAAGCGAAATAAACCTAAGGCACTAACTTAAATGAAACATTTGACGAAATTGCAAACACTGTTACTACAAGACGTGCGCAAAACATACCTTAATACAAGTATGATATCACTGCTTATACCAAACTGGACAAAATCCAAATTTGCTTATTCAATGTTACAAGCAACTGCGCAAACAGACCTCTCTTATCTGGTTATACATTTAATGTAGCAACCCATAATATGACAACCCCGCAATATTCAAATTGAGCATTAATCTGATTTGCATGTTTTCAGTTTACATCAAAGTGTGTGATACCTCAATGACACAATAGAAAAACCCTTTGTGTATCGGTTTCTTCCCTGGTGCATACAAATGCCTCTTTAGCCAAAAGTTGATTTTTTACATTTCAGCAAGTCGCTGAGATCGCCAAACGGCAAGAAAGAACCCAAAAGCAAATATGGTGCCATATTTTTATTAGAACCCTGCTAATACAACATTGCACCCAAGTTTTCAAATGCAGCTTAGCACCATCAGAACTAACAAAACCTATCGAGACAAACAGGCACTGCAACTCTTTCGACTACATCAGATGTAATTTCATCTCAATCTAATGGAATAAGTAAAATGCACCAAAAAAATCGATGGAATTAAAATGTCAATGTCGCATCGTACCGCAACATTAACAAATTACAGCGACTAATAAATCAGCTAAAGTGAAAACTTTGACACATTTATTAGTCGTTGGTCGAACTAGTATATACTTACCACGTCATTGTGGTACTTACAATGGAAATAATTATTACATTGCTCACTGCCGTGCTAACTACCGCCTAACAAACATAATTGCGTTAAACGATCACAATCACCGCAACACAGGTGCCAATTGTCATCAACGCATATTGCACCTTGTGGTATTAACTAGGTATATCGCGTTGGGTATGCTTGCACACAAGTTGTTATTCATTCGGTTTGTGAGGTTCCTTAGCGAGCCGAGCTACAGGTCTCAGATAGCTAAGTGGTTTGCCTACGCCGTTCTCACCCGTATGATCAGGGTTCTATACGCATCGTGGACCTGAGTTTATCAAAAATTGAACAACACAAAGACTAGCTTGGGCGTTAAAGCATTAAGGAACCACACAACGGTAGAGAGTAACAGCGCGGTGCATACATACAACATATGGCAAACTTAGGTAACGTAACGCTTCACAATGTACACTAGGTCCGTTTGGACCCAGTGTGCATGAAACGGAAAGTCAGGTTATCGACTAATTTTTGAATAAGAAATTGTCAGCAAAAAATTGACAAAAACATACAGGGCTCCAGTACTGTTGGACACAAGTTGTTATTCATTCGGTTTGTGAGGTTCCTTAGTGAGCCGAGCTACAGGTCTCAGATAGCTAAGTGGTTTGCCTACGCCGTTCTCACCAGTATGATCAGGGTTCTATACGCATCGTGGACCTGAGTTTATCAAAAATTGAACAACACAAAGACTAGCTTGGGCGTTAAAGCATTAAGGAACCACACAACGGTAGAGAGTAACAGCGCGGTGCATACATACAACATATGGCAAACTTAGGTAACGTAACGCTTCACAATGTACACTAGGTCCGTTTGGACCCAGTGTGCATGAAACGGCAAGTCAGGTTATAGACTAATTTTTGAATAAGAAAATGTCAGCAAAAAATTGACAAAAATATTCAGGGCTCCAGTACTGTTGGACACAAGTTGTTATTCATTCGGTTTGTGAGGTTCCTTAACGAGCCGACCTACAGCTCTCATAAGCTCAGTGGTTTGCCTACGCCGTTCTCACCAGTATGATCAGGGTTCTATACGCATCGTGGACTTGAGGTTATCAAAAATTGAACAACACAAAGACTAGCTTGGGCGTTAAAGCATTAAGGAACCACACAACGGTAGAGAGTAAGAGCGCAGGTGCATACATGCAACATATGGCAAACTTAGGTAACGCAACGCTTCACAATGTACACTCGGTTCGTTTGGACCCAGTGTGCATGAAACGGCAAGTCAGGTTATCGACTAATTTTTGAATAAGAAATTGTAAGCAAAAAATTGACAAAAACATACAGGGCTCCAGTGCTGTTGGACACAAGTTGTTATTCATTCGGTTTGTGAGGTTCCTTAGTGAGCCGAGCTACAGGTCTCAGATAGCTAAGTGGTTTGCCTACGCCGTTCTCACCAGTATGATCAGGGTTCTATACGCATCGTGGACTTGAGGTTATCAAAAATTGAACAACACAAAGACTAGCTTGGGCGTTAAAGCATTAAGGAACCACACAACGGTAGAGAGTAACAGCGCAGGTGCATACATGCAACATATGGCAAACTTAGGTAACGCAACGCTTCACAATGTACACTCGGTTCGTTTGGACCCAGTGTGCATGAAACGGCAAGTCAGGTTATCGACTAATTTTTGAATAAGAAATTGTCAGCAAAAAATTGACAAAAACATACAGGGCTCCAGTGCTGTTGGACACAAGTTGTTATTCATTCGGTTTGTGAGGTTCCTTAGTGAGCCGAGCTACAGGTCTCAGATAGCTAAGTGGTTTGCCTACGCCGTTCTCACCAGTAGGATCAGGGTTCTATACGCATCGTGGACCTGAGTTTATCAAAAATCGAACAACACAAAGACTAGCTTGGGCGTTAAAGCATTAAGGAACCACACAACGGTAGAGAATAACAGCGCAGGTGCATACATACAACATATGGCAAACTTAGGTAACGCAACGCTTCACAATGTACACTCGGTTCGTTTGGACCCAGTGTGCATGAAACGGCAAGTCAGGTTATCGACTAATTTTTGAATAAGAAATTGTCAGCAAAAAATTGACAAAAACATACAGGGCTCCAGTACTGTTGGACACAATAAAGAAAAGTCGCCGGCGCGTCAGTACTTCGGCCAGACTAAATATTTCCTTGCCGGCCACCGGTGGACCCGCGGACAAAAACGGTAGAGAGGAACAGCGCACGTGCTTACATACAACATATGGCAAATTTAGGTAACGCAACGCTTCACAATGTACCCTCGGTCCTTTTGGACCTAGTGCGCATGAAACAACAAGTGAGGTTACAAACTAATTTTTGAATAAAAAATGTCAGAAAAAAATTGACAAAAACATACAGGGCTTCAGTACTGTTGGACACAACACAGAAAAGTCGCCGGCGCGCCAGTACATCGGCCGAACGAAACATTTCCTTGCCGGCCAGCGAAGGGCCTGCGCACAACAATTCCGGCCGGGGCCCAAAACAACTATATACGCAAAATTCGGGTAGCTAACGCTATATGTTTTTGTTATTGGCATGTTGGCGATGTTTGCGACTGCTAGGTCCATTATTGCTACTCCAATTCAAACACAATAAGATTTCTGCTGTCCAGTAAAGATAACGTATTTCAGAGATATGCACTACAGCTCAAATGTCACAAAGTGTAACGCAAGACACTCTCGGTCTGTTCCCGTCTTTTTGCATTCTGGGTAGTTGTTTTTTCCACCAAACATGTGGACTTATGACACATAGAATCATAAAAAATTGGCGAATTATGAATCCAAAAATTGTCAGAATTCAACTTTTTAACGCAAAGTGCTAACACAGAATAGAATTTTTTAAAATAGTGCAGATTTTTTTGTTTTCGATTATTTAAAGGTGGAAGCAAATAATTTTCAAAGGGGGAATTAAATCAACGAATTAAAACTTACGACTGAGGTTATCATTTTCCACCTGAAACGTATCGAAACGCCATCCCCTCGCCCGCCTATCTTTATGAAGCCAGCAATCAATGGCTTGTCTGCGTTAATAAAGTATCCGATGTTTTTGAAATACGCGAGCTTAAAATTAGACTACCTCAGCGACAGTCACAAGCAATATATAAAGTTGGCGTAACGTTTAACCTAAGTACAATTAAAGATAGGAAACATGACCTATCATATCATGTTCTGAACTTGGTGACGACAAGAAGCTGTAGGAGCCAACCGAACAGTACCGTAATATGGAAATAAATGTGCATACGGATTGACTATTCCTTATAAAATTATTTTTATACCAGTCACCATTTATCAGAAAATACTATTAATAAATACAAGTTCATCACCCTAGCGGTAAATATTACACTTATAACAACACACCAATATTACCTATGTCACCTCGCTATAGATTTTGTAACCTTAGACAAGGTGATAAATTCAGTGACAATTAAATATTATTCAACTCAGTGTGGGTGTTCGGAAGGTACGAGCGCACCGACTTAGTTTAGGCTTAGTATATGGCTCACATATAGACCTCAACTTAGTTTCAGGCTTAGGGTCAGTATATCGGGAACACCTGTCTTTTCACTTTTGTTCTTAAAAGATACATTGGCCATATTCAAATTCTAAACCATAGTGGCGTGCGCGAGTATACTTAATATGACCCTACCAACCGTTCTACTTTATAAAATTTCGCATAAAAATTGTTTTTACGCTTTTAGATCAGTTTAAGACGACGAAAAATTGTTCCCGACAACAATTCTCTGAGGTCGAAATATATACATTTTGTGTTAGGGAAAATTTAGGTTAAATTTCCATAATTTTAACAACTAAACTTTGTCAAATTTGAATTATGTTGGTTTTCTTTGCGAAGGCTAACAGATTAACTAAATAATCGATTGGTTTGCCGTATTCACTGTTGCACTAATTTTTTTCGTGAAGACCAAATCACCTATATGCAAACTTGATGGGCATTTGAGAAACGAATGTTTGCTATTTGAAATTCGACAAAGTTATGTTCGCGCACAAGGTATAATTTCTGGCACCTGGATTTAATTTGCTAAATTTCGGTGTGCGAAAAACCGTTAGCATTTTTTGCAATCAATTGTTTGTCATTAAACATCAATTATTACAAAATAAGATTGTTGGTGAGATCAGATTACGATTACTCAGGCATGAAACATATTATGCTATTGCACCTGCGTAGTGTTTGTAGGCTTTGTTTGTGTGTGCTTTCTACAACAGATTTCGGGGAATTGTTCTCATCACTCGAATTCTGGCTCGCAAGCGAGCTACACTAGTATGTTAATCAGTGTTTACGATGTAGGTGAGCCAACAGGTTACCTCATACAGTTAAGTCTGACAACAAATATAAGATTAAGTTAATACCAGAGATGATATTGAAGACTGAGAGTAAATGCAGGCTTAAGACCTTACTTAAGCTTAAATATGACATAGAGTTTTAGTTTAAGACAGGTCCCGTTTTAATTGTATAACTTTACGATTAAGTGCAAGAATGTCTAAAGTAATCTAAAGAATTATTTAAAGGCGGATTTAACCAACTTTGTCACATGAAGTATGTTAACAAATAGCTTCCGTTTGTTCCATCAGTTAATGAGGTTACTGATGCAGGTAGAAAACTTATTCTATAACGACTTTACAGTCAGAAAATCCAAAACGTCATTGTAAAAGACGAAATTTGTAAAAATTGAAAAAATTGTAAGAAAAACGGAGGGAAGGCATGGTATTCACGACATAGTTGTGTAGTTGGAATATCCAAAATCAACGAATCCACACGTTAGTGAAACTGATTTATGCCCTTGGGAATTCATTTTTACTACGCAGCACTTTGAAATATATTATGGTTATGTTATTACAAAATGCATTGAATTATACTTCTTAAGCCGAATATGGTAATACCCGACCTCGCCCCAAACATACTGATACCCGTTATTTCCAAATATTCTAACAAACACAGCCGGCCAAAAATTCTAAAAGCCCCTTCCGGCTCCCTCTCTTAGCACCCTCAACGAGCATACATTCTGGAGCAATTAATCTGTGCTTTGCACATTTTTTTAGATTTCTATAACTAGTTCCGTTTAGGGTAAGGATTTTATGTTTTTAGCTTACACTGTTAATGTTGTTGTATGCATTACGCTGAAAATAAGGGTGGAAAATTTTGAAAACAAAGGATCGATTACTGAAACTTGGATACAAAGGGTACATTTTACTGAAAATTGAAATGTAAATTTTTAAGATATAGAACTGAACGAAAATGTGCAGACTGAACAAAACAAGGGTACATTTTGAATAAATCAAAAGTACATTTTTGTTTATTTATGGGTGTACTTTGATTAATAGCGGATTGAAAGGGTATGCTTTACTAGAGTATGGGTACATTTTCCGATGATCTCAGTCTTCACGTTACCAGCTTTTCAATACGTCCATTATACGTAGGACAATTAAACATCATTTATTGTTCAAGGGTACCATTTGGTGAAAACTGGGATACACACTGGATGAAAATTGGGTCCCTGAAGTTAACACATTAATGAAAGTTTGGGTACATTTTGCGGATTCATTGATACAATGTACATTTTTTGTTAAAAACGCATAAAATTGAGTAAAACCGGCTTACGTTTTGATGAAAATCGTGGTACATTTTATCTAAAAAACGGTGCTATTCAGAACGTTTTCAGTAAGGCCCTTAAATTGATAACGTACTAAAGATTTTGAAAAATGGGTTATGTCTCTCATAATTGCTTTCGTGGTTATACTTCTCGTCAGCATTTGCATCAGCATAAAAAATCTTGCAGTGTCATATAAAAATGCGAACCATGTACTAGCGATATCATGATTCAAAGCAAGTATTCTACTGCATGAGTAAACTTCAGGAGCTCCATCTACCATCCCGTTCTGTCATTAGCGATTGGCGATCGCTTGTTCGGCGCACCACCCATCTGAGAACATATAAGAAAACATAAAATTGGTGTTTTGGGCAACGCATCCGAAACATAAGAAACAACAAGTTGCTCATTAACTATTACTCAACAAGATTAAGTAACCAATTTGTGATAGTTTGATAATTGAACTGGAAGATTTTCATTTTACTATCGAAGGAAAATTCTCACGGTTAGCTGCACATGACAAGTAGTGTTCGCGAACTACACGGATTTTCATTAATAAAATAATGTGTTAGTGTAACAAAAAAATGCGAAATGTTTTAGTTGCCACATTACGAAGTTGAGAAATGCATTCGCGGCCAAACAGCAAATGGGTACATTCTGTTAGCGAACATA
>JASANE010018573.1:0-18601 GCA_030248225.1 Trileptium ribeirensis | reverse complement strand
GCGCTTTTCATTTGTCCACATGCTGCTGACACAGCATGCTGAAATGTAAACGTCATGGATTCCCTCACATGTGCTTCCAACGCCTGCAATCCGGCCGCTAGAAGTTCGGTGGTGACTACGCCAGATTGCGGCAATTCTGTTCCCGTCACCGTGTGTGGAACGGAGCGGTATTTATGTAAATTACTAGCAACGTCTCTATTTTGACAGTTTCGCCGGGTTTGTCGAACTCTAGGTAAAGTTTTGAACGGTATACCTTGGTCGCTTAACTGTACTTGTTCTGCATTACAGTCCGTTATGTAACTTGCTTTACTAGATGTCAAAGCCAAATTTCCATCGTCTGAAAGCCACTGATTTTCTAGCATTTTTCCCGCCGCCTGTTTCCACGGTATTATCGAGCATCTTTCTGTCTGGTTGGGTTGCCATATTAACGCTTTGCCATCGGTAAGACTACACGACCCGGATTCATAAGAGCAATCCGAAATGTCTCCAGCCGTGGATTCTGGGTATTCCTCGAAATGTCTCTTGTATACTTTAGCGTTTGTAAGGAAACAGTTAGTCACTTTAAATACATTCCAAGAACAGCAGTGGATTCCGCCACCAGGATAATGTTATTCTAATTTTCTATCCGTTGTCCAAGCACTGCCCATTTGCTTGAGTGGGTCATTACCGCACATTTTGTAACGCTGCATACGACGGCATTCGTCTACAGTGACAGGCACATGAATTGTCTTAGTTTCTTTTAAATGTTCGTCATCGAAGAAATACGTCAGTGTTCGTACTTCACTGACTACTTTGTGACACAACCATGCCTCACTGACGTATCTGATTACATTTCGCTTATAAAGAATCACAGACATTGACACCGGTAACGCTAATTGTTCTGTACTTGAAACGGAGCAGTTTATCGGTGGTGGTAAACGCCAAATCTGTTTGTATTGTGTTGTGTCGCAAATAAGCGGATTTGGGTATATAAGTTCAGAGTTCACGATGTGTGCACAAACACACATGGTGACAAGAATCGGTTTCAATGGCAAACTACCGGACAGTCTACGATTGGCATTTGTCTTCTGATTTGAGCGGGCTGAACCGCTGCATTCAACCGAAACACTGCGCTGTCGACTATCACAATGCTCAGGTGTATGCCGAGAAGTTAGTTGATAATGTCGCGAAGTTAGCAGTGAGAATAAAGCATTCTGTAACTGCGCATCTTTCTTTTCGTCGTATTGGACAGCGGTATTCGCGGTTTGATTTCGAACACCACGTTGTTTTGTCGCACTTTTTGCTCTAGACCTCTGACTATAAATATTTGCCATCCTTTCGCGTTCACTTTCGTTGTCGAGTATCGCCTCCCTCTCTAGTCGATCAACTTCTAATATTTGCCGGCGCCTCAGCAATCTCCTACTTACAGGATGTGGATCAAGTTCGGGCCGAAATTGCTGATCTTCTGGTAGTTCTGTGTAACCCATATCGTGCTGACCGAACATCATTCGTTGGTTCACCAAACCTGCGATAACACATGACGTTAAAACTTCGCCCGTCCTCGGACGCCCATGATAGCCCATTCCTGTCGTTACAAAATCATACACCCGAAAGGAAAACGATTCAACTAACTTGATCATAGCATCGTCAGTTAGATAAGGCGGATAGCTCAAAATGTCTGCAGTTTCATTTTGAAACAAATCCTCATTTTCGAGTACGTGATAAGACGCACTATAAGGTCTCACAGACTGCACATGGTGCTCTAGCTGGTTTCGAAAATTTCGCCATGAATCGTTGGAAATGTCCTTTCGTTGCGTAATACTCGACCAGTAGACGCGTTTAATTTGTTGTCGAGCGCTTGCAAATACGCTTGTAACGTGCCGAACACCTCGCGCTATATCTCGGCTCATTCGAAGTTCGGTTTCAGCTTCAACATTGATAGTACCAGACATCAAATTGTTAGCGCCTACGTGAATTACGACTGCATTGTCATTTAGTGGTAATGAATTTATAGTATCTTCTAGCAATTCGTCCACTCGTTCTATGGTAAGACCATGGCGCCATGCGACATACGTACCAGATGTTTCGTTCATGCGTTGTAGTTGATCATCTCCAATGAAAACAAAATTCGTTGGGGCACATGTCTCCGATTTTGTCTCAACAACAGCCATTTCCCCGTTTACTAGATTCTTGTCTGTATTCGTTCTTTGTTCGAGCCATCCTTTCATACAGGAACTATTGCCAATCTTGCTCTGATTTGGCATAACATTTTCAGGCGGTATATGTGATTGCCGTGGATTGCCGTCAACTGAGTTAATCATATTTATTAGCGGATATGAGTGATTGTTTATACCTTGGAATTGTCGCAGTTGTATAAACGGCTGTTCCGGTTCAGTCGATTTTAGTTTGCGCCAAGTCGTGACATCACTGCTGGAGCTTGGCATTCCGACAAAAGACGTGAGTTCAGTGTCACACATTTCTTCAAACTGATTTCCTGATTGAACAGCGGCTACTGTTTCGGCTGGTGTAGCAGTTACAGCTTGTAGTGTATTCGCCTGAAGAGAACTACGTCGTCCCGTCGGTGTGTGTACTTCAGCACGCCTGCTGTTGTGCCGATATTTCTCTGTATCTGCGGTTGATTCTATGGCATGTTGTTGTTGTAGCTCCGTTTCGTCACATTTCTTCGTTGGTGTCGAGTTCCAGAAATATGGCAGCTTGGATAGGCGTTGACCATAATGCTTCTGGGGTTAGGGTGGTTGGTCTGGCATGGCAATTGAACAGATGAGCCGTATCGTGTGGAGTGCTGCTACAGTTAGGGCATTCATCACGCACATCTGGGCGGATTTTTGCAAGGTAGTTGTTAAGCAGCGTAGAGTATCCAGCACGAAGCTGTGCAAGTTGGCATCTTGTTTTCCGGGGTAGTTGAAGCTCGTCTTTCGACACTGGTGGTGGATAACCACCTAGCAGAACCGGGCATCTGTATGATGGTCCACTCCGATGAGCTTCGTTGTGTATTTCTTTCAGCGCTTTGCGGTACTCTGAATCAACTTCCAGGTTTAGGTTTCCCCATCTGCTCATATCTCTGAAAGTGGTTGACAGTGTAGATCTCATGATGCGTGCCGGATTCGCGGAAGTTCTTGTGACACCATGATTGATATGGTGTGGTTTGTGGCAGCGCAGGAAATACTGCTTTGATAGCATCATGTTGTGTTCTCTGACTGGTAGCATTTGGGTTTCTTTGTGGAGGTGTGCTTCATTTGTTTTGAGCAAACATCCAGTGATTGCACGGATTGACGCATTTTGCTGTCGTTGCAACAGTTTCCACCGACTTTCAGATAGCGCAGGTGACCAGACTGGTGCCCCATAATTAACAACTGATCTACCAATTGCTTTGTGAGTAGCCAGCAGAGTTTCCTTCTGTTTGCCCCATGACGAGCCGGCAATTGCGCGTAGGATAGCATTTCTTTTCCTCAGATTATCAGCTACATATGTTGCACGGTGTGTGAATGATAGCATGCTGTCAAAGACAACGCCAAGTAGCTTTGGTTTGGTTGTGAGAGGTATTTGCGTGCCATCTACGTAGATAGCCAATTGCTTGTTCACTTCATGTGAGAATGTAGTGAATATGGTGGATGTTGATTTGCCTGGAGAGAGCTTAAGGCAGCGATCTTTCAGCCAGGCTGACAATGTTTTCAGGTAGCCGTTTACTCTATCGCAAAGTGGTTGCACTGTGGGGCCTGATGTTAGCAATGCTATGTCATCGGCATATGAAACCAGCTTGATATCCTCCGGGGGCGTAGGGGCAGTTGACATGATCAGGTTAAACAACGTTGGAGAAAGTATTGCGCCTTGAGGAACACCTTGTCTTACCACACGTGATTTTGATTTTGCGCCGAGGAATTCAACATATTGTTGTCGGCCTTTGAGGTATGCTGCTAGCCATCGTTTTAATCCATTTGGAATGGTAAGTTTACATATTTCGCTCAGCAGCTGGTGGTGTGATACCGTGTCGAAAGCTGCTTTAGGTCCATTGCGACAGCGACTGTACGATCCACGGGTTTACGTTTATTCAAGCCGTGACTTATGTGGTCGTAGATTTCCAGGAGCGCACTGATGGTGGACCGGACTTTTAGGAATCCGTGTTGGTGACTAGCTGGATTAAATCCGTTCGTAAGCGTAGGCAATATCAGTCTTTCCAGGATCTTCGCAGCAGGCGACAAAAGCGATATGGGTCTGTATGAGCTTGACTCATTTCGCGGCTTTCCTAGTTTAAGGAGTGGTATGATCCTGCCAACTTTCCAAATAGTTGACACTCGGCATGACTTCACAACAAGGTTGTATAGCGTCGCTAGGAAGCTGTGAGCCCGCCGCGCAAGGTGCTTAAGATGAATCGGTGCTATATTGTCAGGTCCCAGAGCTTTTGAGTTCGCATTCTTGATTGCTGCTTCAAGATCTGTGCCTGTGAAGTTTGGTTACCATTTAGCTGGTGACTTGAGCTGACGCTTTACTGTGCGCGATTCTTTTGGGTCTGGTTTTCCTGGCGGGCAATACTGCTTGCAGAAGCGATTTGCGCAGGCGATAGGCTTATGCTCAACGTGGTCACCAAATTGTAACACAAGGTTGCTGGTGGCAGGCTTTGGCTTCGAGAGCGCTTTGATAAGCTGCCAATGTGTTGACCGCCCGTCGTTTACATTATCTTGCCACTTTTTGCGTCTGTAGTCGTTGATGGTTCTTTGGATCTGGCGAGAGATGTCTTGTAATTGAGCTTCGTCCGCATTGGATCGTCGGAATTCATCTCGCTGTTCAATTAGTACTGCAGCTTCTGTTGGAATACTGGGATAGATGTCTTTGCGACGGCCTGTAGGAACGCACATTTTTGCTGCGCTATTCACCGTGGCGCGGAAGATTTGTTCTCCCTTGAACGGACATGTGGGCGCAGGCATTCGTCCAAATAGGCTTTCTGTAACATCTTTAAATTTTGCCCAGTTTGCTTTTCTGAAATTGATGTAGGTTCCTGGTGCTGATGTGACTTTTTCAATGTCACCTTCTATGTCAATGGTTATTGGCAAATGATCTGACCCGAGTGCAGTTTCCACTGACCATGAACAATTACATACCAGTGATGAACTGGCTATTGAGATGTCTGGCGAACTTCTGCTGTTTGCGGTGACTCTTGTTTGAAGGTTTTCATTCAAGACTACGACGTCCTCGTCATCTATTTGGTCGGCTAACCATTGTCCTCGCGCATCAGGTGTGGCTGCTGAGTTCCATAGATCATGATGTCCGTTTAGGTCGCCTACGATAACGCTGTCTTCAATTTGTAAGTATTGCCTGATGTCTGGTTTGAAGCCCGTTCTGTAGCTACGTGCTGGTGGAATGTACAGGTTAACGATATTGATTTCATTGCCTCTTGCTTTGATGGCAATTGCTTGAGATTCAACTAGATCGTCTAAAGCTTGATTGAGATTCAGCTCACGGAAGTATATTGAGTTGTGCACGATAAAAGCCACTCCACCTCCTTTGTCTTTGTTACGGTCTTTCCTAATCAGCGAGTAACCATCCAGTTGTGGCACTTTAGAGGCACACGTGAACTTTGTTTCCTGGATTGCCGCGATTTTGTGACCATTTTTCTGCATGTAATCGATAAGATCGATCACGATCGATAAGATGTGTCGGAGATAATTGAAGACTTTGACCAGGTTTGGGCCTGGGTGGTTTCGGAACGTAGATCCATCTTCTTGGAAACCTTCTATGGCACGTGATCGGGTCGGCCGTGCCCTACAGTTTTCAGTACTATGTCCAGGAAGCTGGTGGTAATGGCAGTATGCCGTTGCGTTTCTAGCGCTTGCTATGTTTCCAGTTCTACAATCTAAAGCGATGTGACCCGGCTTGTTACATAACTGACAAATTGGCCTACTATTTGTTGTAAAACGTTGTCGTGGGTACATTGGTAACGTCGGATTGTGGTGCATACTATAGTTCTGCCCTGGAAAATTTGTATTGAGACCTTTACTGAAATGTCTAGGTGAATTTCGGGCCTGCAATGCAGAGTTTTGTGGCTTTTCGGAAACCTGGGCCGCATTCACACTCTGTGCTCCCTCCAATCGCGATACACGTATAGCTAGATTGTCAACCCAATTATTTCGGTTTGAGTTCTCGCTATCTTGTACTGAAATATGCGATGTAGCTGATCGAGCGCTCATTTGGTCCAGTTGGCGAGAAATATTGGCCAACGCCGTAGCAACTTCTGAGTTGTTACCAATTTTCGTCTCAATCCGCTCCGCAGCTAGAATAGCTTCTGCCATGGTCTTGGGACCCATCACTTTGACTTCCTCGCGGATTTCTGGTGTAAGCCCGGCTATAAATTTGTTGCGAAGATTACTTTGCTTTTCTTCAGCAACTGTCATGTATGTTAGCGCAGATTGGGTTAAGTTCGTAAGAGCACGTGCATAACAGGCAACTGTCTCCGTTGGACCTTGCACTCTTATGTCATACTGGTCACTTAAATAACGTTTTCTGTCTTCGGTCATCAGTGCTGCTTCCAAGCTGGTGACCAAACGCTCATAGTTTTGTTTAGTGTCATCATCAAGTCCATTGTAGACAAATTGGGCGTGGCCAGTCAGATGAACGCCTAATATACTTGCTTTATTGTCTACGGGCCAACCGTTTGCATTAAATTTAACTTCCAACTCGTTGAGACGCCAACTATTGAAGTATCCCCCTTTCGCACCATTGAACGATGTTATCGTTATGTTTGGACCTCTTTGGCTCATCTTGGCGCTGCGTAGTATTTCAAGTTGACACGTGTTACAGCTGTTTACTTTCGATGTTGGCACCTCTGCAGTGAACTTTATTTTGCTATAACTATCCTGTAGCTTCTGGACTGTATTCTCCAACGTCGAAAATAAGTCTTGATTTTGCTCAAGCGCTTTACGTAAGTCTACAATTTCTCGCTGGATGTTTTCGGCTTGTGCTGCAGGTTTAGTTTTATATTGGTTTATTATCACCTCTCGGATAGCGTCAAGCTGAGCGTTGATTGCTGGTATATCTTTATTATAACTAGTGTCGGGATTCGTGAGGCACAGCTGACGTTCTGTTACCGTTTGACTAATTTCAGATAGTTGCCTATCGATACCACTTTTAAGTTCGGTTAGTTGTATGTCTGTTCTACCAACAATTCGATGAATTTCTCGCAAGTCGCGTGCAAAATTGCTATCCGTGGTTAATTTAATACCGACGGACTCTTTTTTAGCAATTGTAATGTGCCTTGTGTGTTGTGATTGTCAAAATTACGATGCTACGGCTTCTATCCCTCTGTTGCCACCACTGTGGCGAAGTGGGTCGGTGTGGGTTCTTAAACGATGTACCAGTCGAGAAATGACAATCCGTTTACGGACGTCACTAGCCGACCGAAGCCGATAACTATAATGTTTAAGCTACCCTTCCGATTGCAGAAAAGCACAATTTAACCCTTCCGTGTACAGAAGAGCTCGGCCTTCCTGATGAGGACGGTAATATGAAATTCACCCGACGTTTATTATGCACGAACTAGCAGCATTAAGACTTCAAGAACAAAACTAAAACTGACTCGCTAAGATCTACTGTGCACAACTTTTATATTAGATCATTTTCAGAACGTCACAACATATTTGTTTTTCAAAACAATGAACGCCCTTATTGCTGAAATGTCAATTTTTTAAGAATTTGCCTCTAGAATGTCAAGAACGATCTCAAGAAAATTATTAAAATAACTTTATAACAATAATAATAATACTAATAATAATAATATTAATAATAATATTAGCTTACTTATAGCCATGAATTATTTGCATCGCTACATTCGCTACAATTCTCCGCCCGTCAGCGAACATTAGTGCTTAGGTTTATAAACTGTACCAATGACATACTTTGGACAATGCAATTCCATAAAGAATACAAGTAATAGTTGTAGCATAGGCAGCAGTGCGTTCAAAGATTTGTACGCACGGTTTATGACGAGTTCAAACGAATGCGATAGCACTAGTTGGAACGCGTACAAATGTTTTAACGCACTATTACCTCTGCTACAACTGACTTGTTATGCAGCTACCCGGGCATTCAGAAATTTGTATGCACGGCTTTCATTATATAGACTATATTACAATGTACTGTAGTGTGACAAAAGAAGGAAACGAACTCAATGTATGAACTGAGAACTACAATAATTACCTAATGTAAAACAGTGTATTATATTTAGCGCAGCTTTGTGTATTACAAATGTATACATGCTTTGCCAAATCAAATATCTTATACATCACCATCCTGTGCGACGTGCTTAATAACTATGTATAAATCATACACAAATCGCAGCGATACACTTGCCACCCAGATCAATTTTCCAGGATAAAGTGTTATAAATAATTGTTAGCTTCAAATATAGATGCCAAGATTCGATTAAATACACACAATTAATTAAAAATAAATACATTAACAATGATAGTATTCAAGATCTGAATAAAACCTGCAATTGAGTCTATTGATAATTGCACTTATACATGGTATCTATCGCAAATCAAACTTGTGAAAACCCAATCTGAACTTCATTTTTCTAAAGGCGAGCCAGATTTACAGGACCTGTCTGGATAATCCTATGTAATTGTAGGATACAAAGAAAACGATTGGTGTTACCGCAATAGCCGAAGATGTTTGGATAAAATTAAGACGATGCACTGGGTCGCCACCTTCTGGCCCCCCTCAGGATAATTTTTTAATAATATTTTTTTAGTTTTCAACTTAAAATATCCATACAAAAAAACTTGTTTTAAAATATTTTCTCACTTTCGTTCTGTTATCCCTACCTATACTTCGACCCTTGTACAATAGATACTTATTCAGTACTAATTTTCCTATCACCCAGGATTAGTTCTAGATTTTCAGTATACCGTTCTACTTCATTTTTGTTTTCAGGCAAAACGAGTGGTTTATAGGGGGGGTATGTGATGAATATTCGACTATTCAGTTTTGTGAATATTTCATTCAGTTGAATGTGATTGTCTAAATTAAGACCACTGTTGTTCCATCAATTTCGGTCCAAAGGTAGAGTGAAGTGCACTTCTTAAAAGGCACTGGCTGCCTGAATGATCCTAAAGCTTGACGCGAAGCTGATTGCATCGAAAAATTGATTACGCTAAGTTTCAGGTTACTAATAATTCGTATAAAATGTTTTGATGAGTAACTGATTGATTGATTTTATGTATATCTGCAAAAGCATCTTAACCTTGGTGCATTTTACAAACGAAGTCGTTTTTGTAATAGCTCCGTTACTGGTGAAGCGCATATCTTTTGTTTTTGGATACATTTATCGATAAACATAAAGTCTGAATTCTGGCTGTGTTGAAGACATACGTAAGAACTGATCAATTAGTGTTCAATAATTCTAAGAATAATTTAATATTCCAGTAATTATAGATTAATTATATATTCCAGCAATTATAGATTAATTATATAGTCCAACAATTATAGATAATTTATATATTCCAGTAATTATATAATAATTATATATCTAATACTTATACTAAATCATAGTAAGTAATTTTTACTAATGATTTCGTCGTTAGTTTTATTTCTGCAGTTATCTAAATGTTCAATAAATGTTCTGGTGCAAGAGAAAAACTTTAAAATGACCACGCCAACCATCTTATTTTGTAATTTTTAATGAAAACTGTTACGGAACGCTTTTCGGCCAATTGAAATGCCACGTAAAACGTGAAACTTCGCGAAAAAATTCAAGTAAAATTACCTAAATTTTTTGGAACGAAAATTTGGGAATTTGAATTGAACCGGTTTGTTCACGAACATCAAAAGCTTAACTACTGGATCGCTTTGTTTGTGACGTCATGTTTGCATTAAAGTTGCTCGCGAACACTGACTAATCCGAATTTAAAAAATTAAGCATTAGCGAGCCGAATTCCTGCAAATTGAAAACGTAAAAATTCTTTCCGACCCAAGGAATAATTTCTGGCTCTTGGATTTGATTTTGCCAATTTTCGGTTTGCGAAAAACCGAATGAAATTCAGGCTATTTTCAGTAGCAAGGGTTTGTGATTCCATATCGGCTATTACAAAATAGGATGATTGGTGGGGTCGCTTTAACTTTACTGACGCATGAGTAACAAGTTTTGGACCAGCGTAAGAATTAATTTCCTAAACGTGGTCCTTTAATTAATGTTAGACATAAAATTTGAGTTGAAATTTGTAAGGGCATAAGGTGGGGCTGTCCCACTGAAAAATTTCGGGAAGAAATTGTTTACCGTGAGAAATTTGGGATGAACTTTTCTACTCAGTAGTTAAAATGAAATTGTTTTACTGAGTACCAATGACGAAATACAGCGACTAAGTACGTAGGGAGATATTTTTGTATCGATCAATAGTACAGGAATTGTTCTATTGATCTCTTCAGTTCAAAATGTTACGAAGTGGAAGATACAGCAGAATAATATTGTTTTTTACAGCTAACGTGTACTTTCTTTTAAGCCCTTGAGTACGGGATTAATTTTGAGGATGCAGCGATATGTTTGTGGTATCACTGGGCTCAACTCGATGAGGCGGATCATAAAATACCCATTTTGGCCATATTTATCATAAAAATTTATTTCGATGTTTTTGCCCTGCTACCTTGATACCGAAAATTTTGGGCAAAAAATTTGTCTCAACAAATGGTGTAAGTTTGCCATACCATTCATATCTTTGTAACCATCTGAGTTCAACATTTTCAAAATCGGTTGATTCATGGGTTATCAAGCGTTGTTACTTACACATAGGCATAGGATTAGTACTTAGGTAATATTTTTAGGTAAATGCAGAAAAGATTCAAACTTATTGAGCAAAACATCACCTTAGCACAGTGAATGTTGATTAGTTTGTGAGTAAGTGATTACACAGGGATTTCCTTACGCAATTAATGCCGACAGAGCTCATTCCCTTAGAACCACTATATAACCGGGCATCGCGGGTTATACCTCTACCATAAAAGAGCTAATAATTTCACGAGGGCTACTCTTATAATACGTATAATCTATTGTCCCTATAATGAAATGACAACGTATACAGTGCTAAACATATTTTTTCCACATGCCGTCATCGTTTTTAGAATTTACATTATTATTATTATTGTTATATTGCAAAACCGAGAACATCCGAATACTACAACCGTAAAAAAACCAGACCGAATCAAAGGTTTTGAAACGAGAAAAAGCCTAAATTCCAAACTGTAATGACTGGTAAAAAAATAAATAGAAAATATAGGTACAGGTAAGATCTATACATATATATGGCTTTAAAGTTTTGTATCTAGAAATATAGTAATGAAAGAACACTTTTGTATTGGAAATAGTTGATTGCTTTATAAAACAAGCATTCAAAACAGATCTATATACCAGGGGCGCAGTGAGGTGCGTAGTCAAGAGGGGGGCACAGCGGGCTGCACCACCCCCTCCCGCGCCGGTGCCATTACGTGCGCCTTCCATGGAAGATGCCAGATAAGCGAAGCATAGGTAAAAGTATTCCAAGCGTGGTTAAGCTGTGCCTCAACCAGCGAACCCTGTCCCTCCCGTGCATAAGTTTCTGGCTAGGCCTCTGTGCGCAGTACGCCGGTTAAATGTGGGGGGCGCTACCTCAACATAACGGAGGCAGCATAACACGGCGGCTCCTTTTTCTCGAAAAGTGAGGGAGTAGCCCCTCCGCGTGCCGCGCCCTTCCCATTGCACGGTAGAAGTGAGAGTTAGAAGTAAAGGGCGGTTTATATCACGAGTGTCCATGCGCTTTCGAAGACCATTGTGTAAAATGTACGGACGCCCAGCTTTGAAACTGATGTATACCTAAATAAAGTAAAAGTAGAAGAACAATTTCATATGTTCTGATGCTGGTACCAGCTGGAGCTCATGGATACCGGGTCGACCCGGTATGGTGATGGCTTAGGCCAACCCCTTTGTGGTGATGGCTCAATGCATGCGAATATATAAACAGCACAGCTCCCGAGTTTTATTTCAACCGAGCATCGCCGTTGGTAGTACCACAAAGCCACTAAATTCCAAGCGGATACTCCAAGAAATCATTCCATTGTAGAATATTTAAAAAATAACAATTTCGTAATTAAACAAATAAGCTTAAACCAGCCTACACAATACACAGCGCATATCGAACGCGATGTCAATAAGCATTGTCAAATGATGCTTCGTGATTAAGTGCTCCAGTGTCTAATTTCGGACCAACGATCAATTGCTAATCGCAGCGCAAGAAATTTGAAAGTCTTCAAAATTTTGTGAAATCTATTAAATTTATCACAAGAGTAAGATTGAAGTGGTTATTGTATTGTCGAAATAGTCTATTGTACTACATCTGATCACGTTCAGATATCTTAGCAAATATGTCACAATTTCAAAAACTAAGCTAACTTGTGACAAAACAGCCGCGTGTTCTCAAACAGTCTTTCAAAACTGTAAAATGAAATAATCACTTGACATCAAGCTCGAACGCCGTCGAATATAGGGCTTCAGTCTTGTTTTAACTTCCTACCTAATTAGTTCCTTCCAGAAACAAATTCTTGTCATCGTTATGACCTGAGTTTCAAGCAGTTTCACAACTATATTGTAATTAATCAAGCGAAACCTTATCAAAAGAATTTTCGAACTCTGATCAAGGAAATCCCAATTATAGCGAAATCGTTATACAATGAGAAGCGATTTTGTTAGTAGACGAGGATAATGATTGTGAAATTGAGGTTCTTCTACTCTTGAGTTTTCTTTCGGTACAATTATTGTTCATTGAAAAGGCAGGACTTGAGAGCGCTACCCCGGCTTTACAAGCTCCAATCAGTCTAAATCAGAGTCGACTCTTGTTATATATAATTTCATAGATAATATTTGACAATTTTAAAATTTTGAATATTTTTTGTCTAATTCTAATATTTTTTCCTAATTCTTCTCAGTTAACGAGCCACAAGCCAAAATTTCGGTTCCATCTACAACTAGATTGGCAGTATTACACAGCAAACGGGCAACATATTCATTTTCATATTTTATTTTATTTAAATAATTGGTGTCCACAAATTAAATATTTCTGGTATGATATTTTCTAAAACATTTGTAACAGACATACTGTTATGTGTAAACATTCACTGTTTTCGTAGTCATATTTATTTCAAGTTTCTAGAGTCTTCGTGTATAGAAGATTAAATATATTATATTTTTAAGCTTAATATTTGTAAAAAATTTAGTTTTTCGCTATATTTCAACCAGATAAATTCTAACACTTTTGTAGGTAATTCTGTCACATCAATTTTTTTCAATCGAATGCTTTGACGGCTCCGGTGAAAATAGATTGGCTAGGGCCTCACATATATACTTGAGTAAACTTGAAGATTGTACCACTCAGTTTTTGCAGGAATCAGCTGCTTACCCTAGAGAAAATTCCTAGCTGGTTTAAAAAAACTCGACTCACGTTTTATGCCAAGAAATATCATTTCCACAGAAAGTAAAGTACAAATTGAAAACTTCTAAACTTGCTTTCATATGAGAAGTTTTGTTGCATATAATATTATCTCTTATAAATTTGTATTTATGTTTCTTTCTATTTGATATTTTTGATTGTTTTCTGCCTATGCGGCGTTCACGTTATAATGTCCACACTGTTTGGAACCTATGTAACCCATGCAAACATTAGATAAAAGGTTGTCTTAGACATTCACCTATTTAAAAACATTTTGACGATGGCTAGGTTGCGGTTTAACCATTATCAAACCGAGTCAATGACACCGTAGCTTTTAAGTAGTACTGACGGTATTAGGGTTAGCCATACAATAGGGTGAACATACACATAGTCTCTAAGTACACCGTAATGATGGTTTTCGAAGTCTCCTACAATGCGTCGTAGATTCAGGTGTCTCCGCCAACATCTTCAGCAGTTGAATTAAAGTTTTGCTTGGATGTATTATATATATGCGACAATGCGTTGCTTAGTTCTTGAATCATCCTCATAAGACAATGTCTTAGGTAGCTATTATTTTGGCTTTTGGTTTGCTAAATATAGCTAGCTTCGAAGGCTCAGCTTAGAATAATTATATTTGCAGCAGATTATAGATATTCACTGGTCTTTCACTCCGGATAAGATTTTGACTCCAATTGCGCGTTTCCTAGGCTCTGCCGAATAAAATTTAAACTGAATATAAAATCTTTACCTCCAATTAATAGTTTTTTATTTGGGAGTAACGAATACACTATGTAAATGCCATGCGGTGTCTGCAACATTGTCAATTCGTGTATACCTTGTTGCCGTGATACCATGTTGTCAAAATTCTATAGCTCGTGGTTTGTTGGACACGATTTTGTTATAGGTGTGACTCATACTCTCTGTATGATATGGTGGTCGCCACAGGTGGACAAAAGTTCCGAACGGTTGGGACATTATAACGTGAACGCCGCATTATTTTATGAATATTTTTGTATTTTTGATTTATACAAGTCTGTTTGCCCGTTTGAAAACATTTTTTCCATCAAGAAAAAATATATTATGCTTATTACAATCGCTTATTGTGTTAACTACGTGATCGAAACTAAATTCCAAAACCTATTCCAAAATACTATCATGGACAGGGTTAGAAAATTTTTGAATTCATATATTCTACCGACATTTCGTTTAGTGTTCAAACTGATTTAACGTATTTCACTACGTGAAAAATGCTATTCTTAAAATCACATTAAATTAACACACTTAACTAATTATTAAAATTATATAATATGACGAAACGTTTATAACTTTTTATCCAATGGACCGTGCAATGAATTATTCGACTCAGATCCTTCAATGCTGTCCGAACAGTTTATGAAATCACACATTAGCCGCTGATAAACCAAAACACAAAAATTGTAATAAACACGGTCGTGACATAAAATTACAATATACAAAAGTTGAGGGAATCGAAATTATAGCACAATTAAGTTATACTTAGGACATGCAGTGAAATAGGATGAAACTACCGAATTCGACTCATGGTTGTTTAGCTTAGGCTGTTTGTCAAAGATCTCAAAATACGAATTTTTCGAATTTTTACCGAGTTATAATTACCAATTTTGGAACGATTTGAGATCTTTAACAAGCAACCTAAGCTGAACAACCATGAGATGAATTCAAATTTCATCCTTTTTCTTTACAAGTAACGGTGAAATATTCTGGCTACTTTTACATTTTGAGCTATAAATATTTTCAGAGACATGTATGATAAGCTGAGTCTTATGGCACCAACCAGAGATGAAACCGGGTCACCAAGTGGCCGGGTCATTTTGGGGTCACATCTCTGGCCGTGTCACCGGGTCACGGCTGTGTGACCCGACACTGAGACAGTCTGATCGAGGAGCTGAAAGTTCTCCTCTATACTCAATACCATCGTTTCTTGCCTAGTTCTTCATATGAAAATTCCTGATTATTATCAATTAGATACAGTTTAGATCTAAATTAAAATCAAAACGATGCTAGCGGTGCAATATTCTATCAATAAATATATAATATATCCACGATATAACTCTACTGCCATGATTTGACAGCACAAAACTGTTTGAAAAACGCGTATAGTTAATAATTCCGTCAGATAATGGTCAAATTTCGCCTTGCAGTATTTGCTGAAATACACTATGTCCTTAGCAATATAATGGTTTCGACTATGTATTTATTTAAACATGAAACTAAATTATTCTAGTTGCAATTTGCATCAGACCTAAATTTTGAGCTCAATAAAACTTTTTACAACTTGCGTTATTGAACTGATAACTAATGGATTTTAGAAGGTGGAAGATCAGGATTATTGGTTTTGTGCGCTCGTTCATCGCATGCGCTTCAGACCATCATCGGTAGTTGAACTTTCGCTTCGAGAGTGGTGTTACGGTTTGTGGGTGCAAATGCGAAACGGAATATTCATTTCAAGGACGGCTGCGAGTTACAAAAAAATATTTTTGCCATAGTTGTACACGTAGCGAAAGCAAGGGCAGATTCAGGGTGATTCATGGGTCGGATACCCCCAGCGGAACGCACTCCCATGTGCCAAATATGTTTCTAACGCTGCAAATAAATTTTGCAAGCTTTACGCGTGCCTGGGTCAGTGGATGTACGGGAGAGCGGCGCATAGGGAAAGGGAACGGTGCCTCGGGGGGAGTGGCGCCTCGAGCGGTGGCCCCGGGACCACCCTACCACGGAATCGTGGATCCGCCACTGAACGAAACGGAACTTACCTGTAACTGATAAATGGCGGTAATTTCCCCCAGTGCCCAAACCCCAGCGCCAATGACTATATGACTGAAAGACCGACATTCATAGAATTCAATTTGTTGATTAGTCAATAGTATAGTCATTACATTTTTATGCTAATAAACACTGGCGGCTGGCATGTAAACTATGCGTTGACAGCTACCAAGTTATTCAAAAGTAACATGACACAAAACAAACTGAATACATTATAATTATGTAAATATAATGTATTTATATATGTTATAATAAAAATATATTATATATTATAAAAAATATATTATAATTATATATTATAATATAAAATATATTATAACAATTATTGCTCTTAGATCTATATTTTAGGTTCTTAGGTTTTGCCATGCTGCAGTGTACCTATAATCCTTTTAGCTGTTTTTGATCAAAGTCAAACTTTAGGTTAACATTAATAAAAATATTGGAACAAATCCCAGTAGTTACGCATAGATAAAGATTGACTAAAAGGATTCTGATTCTAAAAACTTTGTACAAGCCAGGCTGTAAAAAGTAAGCTCAGGATTAAAGTTCCTAGAATAAAGCATTTAGTGTTGTTTTCTCTTAGCGTAAACGCACTACAAGTTGACCCATGGTACCCAAAATTTTCGAAATAAAAATGTCTAGAGTCTTTCCTAGAATCTCCACCGCAGCCCGAAATTGGGCAATTTTTAAAATGGTAGAATTCGAGTCAGCTCGACGAACTGAGTCCAAAAATATCCATTTCGTTCAGTTTTATGACAAGATGTTTCGATTTTTTTTGGTTTCTTAATTGTACCCAAAACTTTCGAAAAAAATTTTCTCGGTAAATGTATAATTTTATAAATATTCCGCACAATGTTGACAAGCTGAGTCCAAGGATGGTAATGTCCCCGGGATCGGTTCATGGGTTAAGGAGTTATTACAGTTTATATGAAATGCTATGCCCAAGGCTATAAACCTAAGTCTAAGTCGCTAACGCATGACCGACTGCTCTGAATTTGCCTCCTTCCGACTCAGCTGGTCAATGCTGTTTGACTGATGTATAAAATTATGCATTTATAAACAATTTTCGAAAAAAATTGTGGGTACAAATCCATTGTTTACCTAAAGTCGAAATAATATTTTAAAACTAAAAATGGCCGAACTGAATATTTTTTAAACCAGCTCGTCGAGCTGAGCCGAACGGCACCAAAGATCTGTTTTCATAAGCTGTGTTTTTGAAGCTTTTAGAATGACAAAACACAATCTTAAGTCGGTTAATTAACCCTTTCGTGCCCACTGGGTCCAAATGGTGCCAACACATATTGTGGTATTGCATTAATTGCGTTTGGCGTGCGACGATAGTTTAAATGCGTTACATGCGACACTTTAAATCTTACAATCCGGGTTCAATTCCTGTCGCCGCTTGAGCTTTTCAACCGTTGCAGAATGCACAAATTAATTAAGCATGAACGGGTTAAATTAGGGAATCATTTTATGACGAAATACATTATCTTTAACAAATACTATAAAAAAATTTACTAATGCGCAAAATTTACTAATTTACTAAAATTTGCGATGCAAACCGCCACATTTATATTACTATCAATATCATTGGAAGGCTAGTGAGTGAATAAATCTGAATTCACAAGTTGACATGTTCTCTTCCAAATTTTGAGCACAAACTGTAAGCAAAATCTCGTAGTATTTTAGTAGAAAAGTGAGAAATTCAATCGCACAAGTTCCAAAATCTGAAGGCTCTATTTGCAATGTCAAGTCAAGACTAGTAAAACAACTTTATGAGACGATTATGAATATATATAAGCTTACATAAATTTCACAATAAACTAGTAAATATGTAGCTAACAGAACGGGGGAGGTACCTGCAACCACTTATATCTGTTATAAGTCTCGATCGTATTTTAATGATTTGCTAAGGTCTACCTGCATTAGTAGTTTTTTGAAAATCTTAATGTTTGCGGCTGCAACGAACAGTTGTCCGTCCAATGTGTCGGGCAGATTATTCCACTGGCTAATGGTACGAATGGGGAATGCGTGGCTTAAAACATTGGTTTTTTGTTTTTAGCTTGAGAATTCTTAGAGAATGTTGACGTGTTCGCATTGAATCATTTATTTGTAAGTATTTAAAATGAAATTGGTGTTGATTTTCACTGAGCAGTTTGAGGATTGTGCAGAGATCAAAACGCACCTTCGTAGTTCGAGTGAATCAAGATTCCGGAAATCTAACGGTGTTTTGTAGGGCGAGGTTGCCATTTTCGCACGGCTATAAACGCGTTTAGTATAATACCGTGGAACACATTCAACCATATCTATGTCTGCTTGGAACAGATACGTAACGAACCAAGAACGTATTGCTCATC
>JASANE010018570.1:0-15235 GCA_030248225.1 Trileptium ribeirensis | reverse complement strand
GCTACGGGCCTGTCTCTTTTAGTCTAACTTTTGAAGTAATATTGTTAAATATATATGTATTGTTAAATATATATCAGGGAGTAACCGAAATTCCGTTTCCGGCGAAAATCATGTTCCGGTTGCGGTTCCGGCAAAGGGCAAAAACCATACCGGAACTGGAATTCCGGTTTAAAAATTTTGTTTGAAATTTTCCACATTTTTGCTTCATCCTGTAATCCAAACATATGTAATATATATTATACAATGATCAATCTCAAATACAACCAAGCAAAAGAAACGATTAACCAATTTGCCGTGTGAAACGTAAGTGGGGCACATAATTTGAGTAGGAATTTTTCATAATAACCTGCAGGAGTTTGTTAAATCAAAGCCAGGTCGATGCTTGTAGCAGCTATTTTACACATCCAGAAGTCTGTGGGATACGTTTGAATTGAACCGATCCAACTCGGTAACAGAGTATGGCTTACTCAGAAGTACTTAAGGTATGCTTGGCTAACATAAATTGCGTCAAGCACAAGCCAGTGCCCTTGTAAACTTGGTAAATCAGTCTAAATTGAAGTAAACTAACGTTATCTGCAACGCAGCTAGAAACTGCTTTCTTGGGAATGAACTGTATTTATTGAAACTGTGCGATAAGCATCACAGTGTGTCTCATTTATAGCATTTTGATTAGAAAGTTATCATCATTACGATCTAACTGACGGGCACTGTTTGTCCAACGCTAGCCTAAACAGTGTCTCTGACCACTGATCAGAAAATTACATTCTATCTATTATTTTCTCTTAGAATCATATAAACCAATAATTTTAAGTTTCCTACAGAAGAACATGCAACAAACGTATGTGTAGTAAAGCGAGGCGACTGGAGACAGAGCGAAAGTGTGTATTCTACGCTCCAAGCTTTGTAAGCACATTCGATTTGACGCAGTATAGGCAATGGTGTATAGTGGCAGAGATTTTTTGCTCTGAATGTCCAAAAACCGATATATTTGATCGATAAATAAACATTATTAGCTTCCTCAGTCTCTTTAGTTTCAGAAAGGCAATAATACCATCGCAATACATTAAGTTTAATGTAAAAGTTATTTTAAATGCATTTAAAATCCACTATACCTTCATTTCTTCCATCATCTGTTTTACTGTATATAAATTTCGAAGACCAGGTTCCGGATCCGGTTTAAATGGACGGCTCCGGTTGCTGGTTCTGGTTCCTGTAAATTTCGGTTCCGGTTATTCCCTGCTATATATATATATATATATATATATATCTATATATATATATATATATTATGGTTATATTCATTAGAAATTTTCGCTGACGACGATAATGGTACGTTGTTCAAATAATTTTAGGTGATGGTCGAATTTTGAGCTCAACCGTGGAGTCTGCAATGCTCAACGTCGATCGATGCCACTATACGCAAAACAGTTTAGGATGCTACTACGATCACCCGATCTCAATTGGCTACGGTGCTACGATTAGTGCTCCGCATATGGTAAAATATTTTAACTAAACCAACATTAACTGTATCGAAATTACTCGTTGCTAGGCCCACCGACTTCGCACAGCTAGGGGCAAAGCAAGTTTTTTAGCGCATTGTTCGTGTAGTACGTGGCGGAAAATTAATAACCGTTCATTTCTTATTCACAGATTTAACGCGAACGGTTGCTTTTAATTCTGTCCGTAACTGTAATTGTACTAACTGCTTGTAACGATTAAATTTATGATAGGAAAACATATTATAATTATAAATCAATAGACTTTAGTCATCATTGTTCATCCCAATTGTGTAGTATCATGTAAAACATAATTTTCACATTTTTGAACAAATATAGATTTTTTGCAGACTTTGGAAACATTGGATTCATTGTAACTTCTTTGGGCTTACACAGTGAATTACACAATATTTCTATATGTTTTACTGGATTCTTCATTCCTTGAAGGTTTTGCCTTGGGGCATCATAAACGACGCAATAACTTTTTTATTGAGGTGAAAACCAACCATTCATCCAGTTTTTGCTGAAATTAGTGAAATTTTAACTACAGAAAGGGATTTTTGTAAAAAAATTAATTTCTTATGTTAACTAGGGATGGTTTCTTCGGAGGGAAGCCAAAAATTGTTTCGCTAGTGGGCTCCAAGCCGGTGGGTGGGCACCCAAATATGCCAAGGCTTTCCAACTCCAGTTTGGAGAAGCCAGTTTTAGACGTGTGCTTGTACAGTCACGATCAGTAATGAGCGGTAAACAACTGACATTTTGGCAATGCGTTTCAGATGTATGGAAGGTATAACCAAAACAAAATCAATGTAAAATTCTTGTTTGTAATGTATTGTTGTAGCTCAGTAATCGCAAAATGCTTTATCACTTAAGTAATTTGCTGTGCCTGCCGGAAGCTATTTGGGTGTAGATAAATGCAATTAGTTTGGGTGTAGACAATTAATTTACAGCATAACAACCTATACCGCTGGCATCTCGCTAGTGGAGGGACGTCCCCCATAGGCGGTCCGCCCCCGGATTGCCTCCGGTTCGTGTCCCTCCATAAATTTTCGATGCCCCCGGTTCATTGTCCCCATACAAAATTTTTTTGGAAAAATTACGGCGGAATTGAACCGGGACAGCCCGCTTTTCGTGCGCTCGCCCACTGTTCGATGATATGGATGCCAAAACCGTGCTTTTCGATGTTCGTATTTACGGTGTTAATACATACTACTATGCTTGGAATCTCCTTGAAATATATTGTTTAAATATAAATAAACCAGGTGGAAGCAAAATACATGTTCAAGTTTCTTATGAAGTTGACTTGTTATTAATGTCTGCAGCGATGGGATTTTAATTTCCTGTGTAATGGACCTCCGTACACCTTAATGCAGACTTTATATTTATACACTCTTATGCAGAGTTTATGTTTATTGTGGCTTCTCGGAGAGAAGCCACGAACCCCTGGTTCGACGAGGGTTCCCGAGAAGACAGTATATATAGTGCTGTCGCTTTCAAAAAAATTTTGAAATAGGTTTTTTGGGCCTGGTTACCTAGCTTGTCCACAGTCCTCCTAAAAGTGGGGGACCTTCGGGGGCCCATGTTCATTCTCGGGGGAAAATTAAAAGTGGCGGAATAAATTTTGCATAAAAATGTTAAATATTTCCATATTTTCATGCATTTTTACTACCGTGAATGTATTTTCAAGCTAAAAACGATATTTTAGCATTATAAACGTAAATTAATTAATGTTTAACAACAATTTGCAAACAAAAAAATAACTTTTTAGACATAAAAAAGTTTTGGAATTAGTTGAACATAGGGGGTTTCGGCCGAGTGGGGGAGACGAACATTGGGGATTTGGAAAGTGAGGGTTCCCCCACCCCAACCCCAGTGTGGGGCGCGTACTGTATGTTTACATGGGTGATTTTGGTATCAATCTATATGTATCGTGGAAGTGAGTCGAACAGCACCTTTTACGGGTCAGTGGTTCTTGAGATACTGGAAAATTGCACATTTTAGGAATTAATCATTATATTTCGACGTTTTTCTCTTTTTTCTATCAAGCACTAGCTTGTCAACCACATTGTGTGATGTTGCCAAATCCAGTCGGCGCGTCCTGAGCCAGGGTCGGTGCTGCACTTTCTTATTTTTCGATATTCTGGGGTTGAGCCGAATTATGGTCAAAAAACTATCAAAAAGTCGGGACAATAATAGCATTTATTAGTAGGTGCACAATTTTTTTGTGATTTGATTTTTTCCTTGAAACAGAATCTTGCCAACCAAACAAAATATTTTTGTTAGCTGTATGGGTATATGTACAAATACAAAAATAATTTTTATTCTAACATTAGAAGTTTCGAACTATTCTCGGGTTCAACTTGACCTAGCGAGTTTTTTTACTTTGTATTGATTTTAGTCATTTGTCGCTATTTACGAACTTAGAATGAATATATCTTTCGAACTAGGAAAAAATAGAAAATCTGATATATACGAGAATTTTTTCGTATTTGTCCGAAGAGTACGTTAACAAATTTGAATTTAGTTATTTTGAACATTTTGGGATTAGATGCATTTTAAAAATGGTGTCTTGTGCAATTTGGACAATTCCCTAAAAATTTTAAGTCCAACATTCCTTGCTATGTCGTTGTGATTTATATAATTTTGGTCGGATTTAGGTATTTTGACTCAGTTTTTGGTCCAAACTTGCTAGTTGGCGGCCTTTCAACTACATTTTAACTAAATATATACCATATATATCTCTGGCGTCCTGTTGGATTCTCTGGCATGCATCTCGAAACCCGTTGGGATACCCCAAATTTCCCTAATTGCCACTTTATGGTCACATCTAGGGATTTAGACCTGGTTTTGGGGTCGTTGAGAAACAAAGTTGGTCACATATGGCACTATAGTTACTTGTGAGTGCTATTTTTAATACCTAGGTACCCCTTTGCCGTTAAGATTTGGCTAATCGTGTTTCTGGGGGGGAAACGTGGATTTTTCGTATTTGGCTCGCCTAAAATGCTATTTAGTTCCGTTAAAAACTTGATCAAACTGGGCACTCTAGAAGACTTAATGTGCACTGCGTAGATAACTTGTTATACCCCTAAGATAGGGCTAATCCTGCTTCTGGCTAACAAAAATTAGATTTTTCGTATTTAATTAGCCCAAAGTGCGATTTAGGCTTGTCAAATACTTGGTCAAATTGGGCACAAATACCGGACTATAGTGACTTTGTGAGTATTATTTTTGATTACAACGAACCGTTCCATAACCATAAGATTGCGCTAATTGTGTTTCTGGGGGCCCAAAAATTCGATTTTTAGTGTCTGGCAAAGTTGTATTAATCCAATTATACATTCCACACCCATATTGCAGCGTTTGTGGTATAAACCCAAGTACGTTTACCGTGGAATCTCGTTCGCCTGAACATTTTCGCAACAAAATTGTACTACAGTGAGAATCGAACGAGCGAGTTCGCGCGAGTCACGACGAGCAACGGTCAATTTATTTTTGGCGGGTCTGTATAATTTTATTTTATATTAATCCTGTAAGCCAATATGAATATGCTTTTTGAACCCTTGTTATTAATACACAAAACAAATTAATGAATGAATGTGATATATTGCTTTCGTCCCTTTGGCTGTAGATTAAAACCTGGGGTTGGGGAACCCCTTCTTAATTGTGTCTTAATTATTGGCATTTGAAAATGACATTTTAATTACAGTTTGTGGACACGTTGATTTTGCAGCTGGGCACTTGTACTCACGTAATGAGGGGCGCATCAAAAACTTGTCTTTGTTATTTTAGCGACTGTATGAAAGTTCAGGTGAGGCATACGAGTGTTTTTGGCAACCTTGTTTTAACATTTTAGCGAGTAAAAAGAGTTTTAACATATCTATATATTCAGCGAAAACATTTAACAGTAAAACCGTAAAGGGATCATTGCTTTGATTGTTTTCTTTATTTTACTTAGTGAAATAACAAAGGGCGTTGTTATGACTGAGAAAAAGAATTTAATATATATAATAAACTATAAAAAACTATAATAAACTTAAAATAATAAATAAATTTTATAAAAAACTCAAATAAATAACATAATAAACTTAAAAAAATTGAACAAGGTTGCAACGCCAGTAGTTCCTTTTTCCAATTCCCGTTTAGGGTATTTTTTCTAACTTGTAATAATAACTTACCACATTGCTGTCAATAGTACTAGCAAGGGTGCAGAAAAGGGAATAATATGATACTTCGTAGTACAGTAATGATATTCCGTGCTGTATATCACAAATTTTTTTGACATTACTGCCGTACTTATTTCTGTGACCAAACTACGCTGAGCCGCACCTCCATAAGGCAGCGTATGTTCAACATTAACTTAGGTCCTTCAACAATGGGGTTTCATTCGTACAAATAATGGGATAACGCTCGTCAAACATAACACATGTTAACATTATAGTCATTGACTGTATTAACTATTCTTATTGCATCTTGATCCATAATATTAACTAGGACGAGGGAATCTGGCATTGGTCAACCAACCATTGCAATACAATAGTGGGAATGTTATCTACATATTCGGAACACAAAATGTCCATAATTTTCTATTACTCTAATGGGTTATCGCTAGACATTTCCCGGCTAGTGGGTCTGCCTTCGGAAGTGTCCCTGAATACCTGGAGTGAGGTAGCTTCGGACATGGGTGGAAGAGCGGGGCAAGCACCAAAATTCACAAAATGTGTAGTTTTGTTATACTAAGGTCAATTTTATGTAATTATGTGGAAACTGGTCTTATACGAATTCAAATATAATTGTTAAATAATTGAAAAAAGTAAATTTTGATTATTTTAGTTTCAAAAATAGACTGCCGAACGAACTAATCAGAAAGTGAAACGTAGTGGAGATTGAGTGTTGCAGGGGTGAAATTTTTAAATTATGTCTGTGTGTGTGATCCGCCATAACTCGAGAACGTATGAACCGATTTTCACGATCTTGGTTCGAACCGGTGTAGTCGATTTAGCGCGTACATCCCCGAGCATTTTTTGATTTGGGGTATGGTTCCGTTGATTTGGGTTTTTGGCCCCATTTTAGTTCGCTTCACGGAAGCAAGTTTATTTTTATCTTAACTTCCGAATTTTTTCTCTGGATGGTTTCGTTTCATTAGTAAAAGGATAAATTCCGATGCCTCTTTTTTGTTTTTTGATTAGATCTCCGTTCTGGATTTATGGGGTTTGAGCAGGGGATAACCGGAATCGGAACCAGCAACCGGAACCGTTCATTTAAACCGGATCCGGAACCGGAACCTGGTCTTCGAAATTTATATATAGTAAAACAGATGATGGAAGAAATGAAGGTATAGTGGATTTAAATGCATTAAAAATAACTTTTACATTAAACTTAATGTATTGCGATGGTATTATTGCCTTTCTGAAACTTTAAAGAGACTGAGGAAGCTAATAATGTTTATTTATGGATCAAATATGTCGGTTTTTGGACATTCAGAGCAAAAAATGTCTTCCACTATACACCATTGCGTACACTGCGTCAAATCGAATGTGCTTACAAAGCTTGCATCGTAAAATACACATTTTCGCTCTGCCCCCAGTCGCCTCCCTTTACTACACATACGTTTGTTGCATGTTCTTCTGTAGGAAACTTAAAATTATTGGATTCTATGATTCTAAGAGAAAATAATAGACAGAAGGTAATTTTCTTATCATTGGTCAGAGACACTGTTGAGCCTAGCGTTGAACAAACAGTGCCAGTCAGATGATAGTGATAACTTTCTAATCAAAATGCTATAAATGAGACAAACTGTGATGCTGCTCGCACAGTTTCAATAAATACAGTTCATTGCCAAGGAAGCAGTTTCTATCTGCGTTGCAGATAACGTTAGTTTACTTCAATTTAGACTGATTCACCAAGTTTACAAGCGCACTGGCGGGTGCTTGACGCAATTTATGTTAGCCAAGCATACCCTAAGTACTTCTGCATAAGCCATACTCTGTTACCGACTTGGGCCGGTTTAATTCGAACGTACCCCGCAGAATTCTGAATGTGTAAAATAGCTGCTACAAGCATCGACCTGGCTTTGCTTTAACAAACTCCTACAGGTTATTATGAAAAATTCCTGCTCAAATTATGTGCCCTACTTACGTTTCACACGGCAAATTGGTTAGTTAATCTTTTCTTTTGCTTGGTTGTATTGGAGCTTTATCATTGTATAATATATATTACATATGTTTGGATTACAGGATGAAGCAAAAAACGCGGACAATTTCAAACAAAATTTTTAAACCGGAATTCCGGTTCCGGTATGGTTTTTGCCCTTTGCCGGAACCGCAACCGGAACACGATTTTCGCCGGAACCGGAATTCCGGTTACTCCCTGGGCTTAAGGTACGGGGGTATGGTGCCGCAATGGTTTCTTGACCCAAAATTTGAAAATTTGTTCTGTGGCGGCTGATAATTTTAACCTTGGGGTTTTCGGGCATGGAAAACTCAATGCCGGTGCCGGTTTTGCTCTCTGGCCCATGATTTCGTGGGTACGGAGTATAACTTCCCATGGTTCGGGTCAGAGGTCAAAATGAGGGGTTTTCACCCTATTTTAGTAATTTTCGCGGAAGCAAGCCTATTTTTATCTCAACCTTCGAATTTTTATCTCTGGTTGGTTTTATTTTATAGCGCAATGATAGATGCCGATGCCTCTTTTTTGTTTTCGATTAAGGCCGCGGTTCTAAAGTTATATTATGGGGTTTGAGCAGGGAATAACCGAAACTGAAATTTACCGGAACCGGAACCAGCAACCGGAACCGTCCATTTAAACCGGATCCGGAACCGGAACCTGGTCTTCGAAATTTATATATAGTAAAACAGATGACGGAAGAAATGAAGGTGTATATAGTGGATTTAAAATGCATTAAAAATAACTTTTACATTAAACTTAATGTATTGCGATTGTATTATTGCCTTTCTGAAACTTTAAAGACTGAGGAATCTAATAATATTTATTTATCGATCAAATATGTCGGCTTTTGGACATTCAGAGCAAAAAATGTCTTCCACTATACACCATTGCGTATACTGCGGCAAATCGAATGTGCTTACAAAGCTTGGACCGTAGAATACACACTTTCGCTCTGTCTCCAGTCGCCTCCCTTTACTACAATACGTTTGTTGCATGTTCTTCTGTAGAAAACTTAAAATTATTGGTTTATATGATTCTAAGAGAAAATAATAGATAGAAGGTAATTTTCTGATCAGTGGTCAGAGACACTATTTAGGCTAGCGTTGGACAAACAGTGCCCGTCAGTTAGATCATAATGATGATAACTTTCTAAACAGAATGCTATAAATGAGACACACTGTGATACTGCTCGTACAGTTTCAATAAATACAGTTCATCGCCAAGAAAGCAGTTTCTAGCTGCGTTGCAGATAATGTTGGTTTACTTCAATTTAGACTGATTTCCCAAGTTTACAAGCGCACTGGCGGGTGCTTGACGCAATTTATGTTAGCCAAGCATACTCTGCGTACTTCTGCGTAAGCCATACTCTGTTACGAGTTGGATCGGTTTAATTCAAACGTATCCCAAAGACTTCTGGATGTGTAAAATAGCTGCTACAAGCATTGACCTGGCTTTGATTTAACAAACTCCTGCAGGTTATTATGAAAAATTCCTGCTCAAGTTATGTGCCCTACTTACGTTTCACAGGGCAAATTGGTTAGTTAATCTTTTCTTTTGCTTGGTTGTATTGGAGCTTGATCATTGTATAATATATTACATATGTTTGGATTACAGGATGAAGCGAAAACGTGGAAAATTTCAAACAAAATTTTTAAACCGGAATTCCGGTTCCGGTATGGTTTTTGCCCTTTGCCGGAACCGCAATCGGAACACGATTTTCGCCGGAACCGGAATTCCGGTTACTCCCTGGGTTTGAGGTATGGTGCCCCAATGGTTCCCCGACCCAAAATTCAAAAATTTGTTCTGACGTCCTGGGCGGCTGAAAAGTTTCACTTGGGGGTTTTCCTTCATGGTAAACTCATTGCCGATATTGGTTTTGCTCTGTGACCCATGGTTCCATGGGTACGGGGGTATGGCGTCCCCAAGGTTTGGGGTCAGGGGTCAAAATGAGTGTTTTTCACCCCATTTTTGTATCCTTCACGGAAGCAAGCTTATTTTTATTATAACTTTCGAGTTTTTTTCTCTGGTTGGTTTTATTCCATAGTAAAATGAATAATGCCAATGCCTCTTTTTTGTTTTTCGATTACATTACCGGTTCATGGGGTTTGAGGTATGTCACCCCGTGGTTCCTCGACCCAAAATTCGAAAATTGGTTCTGACGTCCTGGGCGGCTGAACAGTTTACTTGGGGTTTTCGGGCATAACAAACTTATTGCTTGTGTTAATTTTGCTGTGCGATCCATGGTTCTATGGCTACGGGGTATGGCGCCGCCATGGTTCATCCACACAAAATTCCTAATTTTACTGTTACGTCCTGGGAGGCTGATAGCTTGAACTTGGGAGTTTTTGGGAATGGGAAACTTACTGCCGGTGTTGGTTTTGTTCTAACTTGTGCGGTATTGTGTGATATCCACATATAGCATATCGACGTATTCTATCGAGAGCTGATTGGCTGAACTGACGTTCTGCAATCTCGATAGAGTTATTAGTTAATTGTGGTTTACAACTCCAGATGCAGGATTTCAAAATTGCTTGGGGTGACACAAAAATCCTACAGTGAGGCTGACACATGGCACGGCAAAAGCCGGGAATTTGATGTTAAAATCAGAAAACCCAAGAAAGCTTTTAGAAAGTTTGTGGGGATACCGACTTTTTCAGGGGGGCAGGCCTGTTTGGGGTGGTTTAAAGATGAAACTGGAAAAATGACTTTAGTACTCGTATTCCGAGATTCCGAATTTAGCTTACTGTATATCCTCCAAGGTACAAACAATACATTTAGGGCGACGTGACGGTCTGTTTCACCGGTTTCAAAACCATATTTCTCCGAATCCAAAATCAGTAACCGTCTTAATAAAATGTCTAAAAAGACGGTAACGCACTATATTTATCCATCACTTTCTTCCAAAAACGAAGTCTGGGTATTGGATGTTATTGTTAAGTTGTAATTTGAACGGAGCGAGTGGAGTTTTCACTGAAATCGTGATTATTTCTTTTTTGTCTATTTCTGTCATTCATAAGTCATCTTCGGAATGATTGATTTCGGTAAATTTTCTATTCGATAGCAAAAGTGATGAGAATGTGCTCATTAGTTGAACGCGAACAGCTCCGACACAAGCTTCGGGGTAAAAATTTGTAAAAACAGGTTTTTAAGGATTGTATGCCAAATCTGGCCATAAAGGGTGCTAGTCTTTCGCAACCCATGTATAGCGACACAAGCTTAGCATCGGAAAATGTCAGACCACCATTGAAAATCAGCTCATTGGCATCCAGAACCTTGTCAGCTACGAGTTATTGTGGAGTCACTCCCTGTGCCGCTGTGGGTCCGAATATGGTTCATCGAAACTTTGCCAGAAATAGCGATTTTTCACATTCAAGGTTTTAGGATATTCAATGGATTCAGGTTTCAAGAGTTTTTAGGGTGGTATATACCATCACTGTCTAGGCCCACAGCCCGTTACATGTGATTAAGCAAAATGATAACCTAAAAATGAAACCACGTTTGGGTATGGTTTCGAGTATTCGAATTTTCTATGTTTTGTTGTATAGCCTATGCTGAATTTGATTTGTGCCACCCGTGCAACCTGTAAATTAAAGTTATAATCACGTGGTGGGCGGTGTTCATGCAACTTCATATACGGTTTTGTGTTCGACATTTAGCGGTGTATTGTGCCACCGCAGTCATGTGAATACTAACTCAAACTACAGTTAAGCTTTGTTTTGCGCTTTGAAATATGTTACTAAATGGACTTATTTTAAATTTATTTTAGCATGCCACCGCATTAGAGTTGCTAAAAGATCACCTGACACCGGGTAAGACGGCGCTAGATGTCGGGTCAGGGTCTGGATATTTAGCTGCATGTATGGCTTACATGGTAAGTCTTTTCCATATGCTTTAAATTTCATATCGAAACTAATAAACTAGAAAAGGTGAGCGAAGTAACAGGAAATGTATTTGGTATCTTATTTGTGTGCACATGTGTTTCAACAACTTTTAATCAATTTATAATAAGTATCACGTTTTAGGCAATTGATGTCAAATCCACCATACAAAAAGCTCGCTAGGTAAAAAATTAGGTAATTAGCAACATCAAGCGTGCCCCCATTTTTTTTTGGGGGGGGGAAGATCGGACCTCCAATTTCTGGGGGGTCGGTTGAACCAGCGCTGCTTACAAACCGACCCCCCCTAGAAATTGGAGGGGGTCCGACCTACCCCCCCCCACGAGAAACCGGGGGCTTGGGGCATCTCGACCCCCTAAAAACGGGGGGTCAGGCCGAAAACGCCCGTATCATCAAATACAGGCTAGCATTTTAGAATGCAGGGAAGTGTCATACTCTTCCATAATGCGCTATTGGTAACTAATTAGCTAATTAATTACCTAATAAAATCAACTAATTAGCATATTCGGCCAGGTTTTACAGCTTCAGAAATGTCTTATTCGTGATCAGCGACATAGGAAACCCCGGCAGCAATTTATTTTTAGTTTTTGAGAACTTCGAAATTTTCAAAAAATTAGCTAATTAACAATTAATTAGTAATTAGCTAATTAACTAAGTAATTAGCATGTCTATAACTTCCTGGAATAGTAAATCAGCATCAGATTCGTAATAAGCACGTGAAGATGTAGTATATGCACGAAAATGATAGCTTCACACCAATTGAAAAAAAACGCAATTTTTGTTTGAAAATGTTAAAAATAGGCTAACACGCTTAACTAATTAGGTAATGATTACTAATTAACTAAACCAAATTTTGACAAAATCTGTATGACTTGCACCTGTTCGATATTAGGCCTTTCAAACAAAATTTTTTTTTAAATCGGCACAGTAGTTATGGAGGAGTTAAACAGATTATGGACAGCCGGTGCCGAATTTCCCCCTCTGACGAAAACAAAAACGCTTCGCTTAATAAGTGAAAAACGTATTTTCAGACCGAACGTGGTACTATATCACAGTAAGCGCGCATATCTAGTATTCCTGGCTTTCCTAAAGGAACCGAACTGAAGGGAGAGAAATTCGGTTTTCCCCAGGTCGAATTGGGTAACCCTCGGTGAAATGGGTGGACCAAAAACGCGAAAATAGCAAAATGTCTGATTCACAGTAATAATGCACTTTAGTGAAGCCCTATAGATTGTTGGTAATTTTAGTGTTTTAAGCCTTCTTGTGCTTGGGATTTTTTAGTTCCATAAGGAAAAATTGGCATATTTCTTACCTCGCACAAAAAATTGTCCTAACGTTTTATTCGTGTAGAAAAATTACTGTGGGCCCTCCTCCCCTCCGTGTGAAAGCCAGTAATCAGTAACAACTACTTTTACACATGTATTTTAAGCTAATGAATTTCATTGCTCAAACATGTCCGGTTTCTATAAACGTGCATTGTTTTTAGGTGATTTGAAACTCATCCAAACCCCAGGGTTAGTTGTGTCCCCGTGGTCGGGGGGGGCACCTAAGTCGGGGAAGTCATGTTGGAAGGTCAATTTTCTCAGAAACTGTGATGTTATAAGCTCCGCTTTTTTCAGAAACTGTGGTTAATCTATACAGAAATACTGGCTGATGTCGGATTAAAGGTTTGCTGATGGCATAAAAATGAGATTTTAAGACAAAATGTATAGTTCACTTCTGCCGAACCCAAAAGTTTCGCGGTCCTAGGGTTGAAAGCCGTGGCGAACCAAGTCAGGGTTAGCCCCACCCCCGCCCTCTGGTGTCGAAACCCCGTACATATCGGCTATTTTATAGCCGATTTACTTAAGAAGAAATTTCACATAGTCGGATAGCCCAGCGGAATTTATCTTACTTACACTGATACTATATTAGCTCTCTCGCCGTATGTAGACGCTTTCGTAAACTTCTGCTTAAATATGGGCTTAATGATCTGGCTTATAGTAGCGCAAATTGATCTGTCGTTGTTTGCCATTGTTGTAGAGTTTAGTTCGGAATAATCAATAGTTCTGAAATATTCGGAATAATCAATAGTTTTCATAGTCGATATTGTATACTATCGACGTCACTGCTTACAGTTTTGGGGTCGCTTTAATCTGTTCAGTCGAAAAACCCACTGTAAATTACAGCAGAGGAATCGACATATCCAATGTTAATAATATTGTTTTAGGGCGTGTTCGTTCTCACTAGGACGGTGTCATAACAATACTTTTGCTGTATTAGTTTAAAACTAAACTCTTTCTTGAATTAATTCAATTAAACCAATTAAACTTTATTTGAGTAATGTGCTTAGTAGCAAGACTGCACTAACTTAGTTTAAACTATAACATTTTTAGTGTTTCGGTTGAACTTGGCATAATTAACGCTTGCCAATAATTTTATTAAAAAGTCGAACACTACTATTAGGTTCATTCATTCTACTTGCTAATCAGGCACAATGCAAAACAAGCTGTACTAAAACAGTTTACTATATGGGTAATAGATGCGTGCTACTCATTTTCTATCCGGGCTGAGGGAAGCATTAATGCACTCAGCCAGCCACGTACTTTGATTTAAATTGTAATAGCGAAATATTATAATCCTTACTTGCAAATACACTTTTAAGTTCTTATTTTTGCGGCTCCTCTTTGAAATGAGGCGTGACATTCACAAAATAACTAGTAGCTTATCTTGTCGCCAAGGTGATGAATTCTGAGTGTTGAATATGTAATTTAGAGAGACGTACACGGTGTGCGTTGCTTTAATAGTTGATAACATATAACCGCTTATAGCTTATTTAGGGAGTTACAAAGTGCGTCTACATTCGGTACCCGCCAAAACTGACTGTTGCTCGCTCGAAATAAGTTTGTTATAAAATAGAATTTACTATTAATTTTAATAGTTTAAAAATCTCGAGTCTCGCTCGCAACTTGCTCGAAATGCGCGGAAGCACTATAGGCAGGTTTATAGAACCTTTATTTTTCTACAAAATGAACGCGATTTGGCCGAAATATCTGCACCAATTGCTGAGATACTGTCAAGCATTGTGTTTTGCCGGATCTCTTTTTTTACCCGACCCGAAGGAGTTAGAATCCGTTTCGCGTACAACCAAGGGACGCAAATAGAGAGTTTAAACTTTCAAACAAGCTGTTGCACTAGTCAGTTGGCCTAAGAAATGTTGAGGTTATGGGTGTTACCACCAAAAAGTCCACATAAAGGGCACGGTCGAAATTCACCACTGTAGCTTGTGAGAATTCTTCGTTACATTCGTTTCACGCATAACTCAGAATTCAAAATATGTGTTAGGTATCATTATGAAACCTGAATTTGGCGATACGAGCCAGAACACCATTTGGCTACACACTTGATGTGCATTAAGTATATTGGCACTGGTTAAACTGAATCAGTTTTGATTCTGCAGGCAGCAAGTGCATTATGGCGTCATATGTTACCATTAACTCAGCTTTGCGCTGTCCTTGGCGTGCTACAGATTGTACCTAATCAATTTTTGTTACTATTTTACATTCACCTCAGCTTATATGAACTGCTGTATTTTTGCTTGAGTGAACACTGTAATCATTGAAATTGAGCGTTATTTTTTAAAAATTTACTGGCCTGTTCACAGCCCTCCGAAAAGTGGGGGGCATGATCATTCTCGGG